>JAQQSY010001118.1:0-14612 GCA_028646535.1 Procyon lotor | reverse complement strand
AGCCATGTTAAAGTCTTACTTTTTTCTCTTGTTGTTCTGTCCCATTCGTTTATTCTTTGACATTGGCTTAAACATTACAGCTAATATTCTTACTAAACATGATCATTGCTTTTAGCTTTTACTGTTTCTTAGTTTCATCAGAGAATTTCCTCTCCCTCATTGACTTAATTATCTCCCCTTAGGATGCAACTTCTCTCATTACCTCTTTGAGTTAAATCTGTTCATTTTCCAATATTACTATACTTCCAGAGAGGGTGGATAACAAGACTGTTTTCAAAGCTTTTGAATGCAGATTTTTAAATTTACCATTTATCCTGCAAAATCTCTTCAACATCCATTTTAGTTAACAAGTAATTTTACTCTTAAAACTTATTTGTCACTGACTACTGCAAAACCTCAAACCCCTCTCAACCTTCTTTAATTGCCTCATATATGAATTATACCAATATCTGAGTTATAATTAGTAGACCACAAGTATAATATGTGGCCTTATTGATTTTTAATCTACTTCAAGCATTGTCTGTTACTTTTCTTTCTAACTTTGTAAATTGCTGTGATGTTTCATGGCTTCAATTCCTTCTACAATCATTTTAAGAGCACTTTTAATTTCTGTTTTCCCACTGTACATCCCTAAGGAGATCAAATGCATGAATGTACACAAACATCCATACTCCCTGCTCCTGTATCTGGAGCTTGAGAAATTTTAAACAACATTGACCAAGGGTCACGTGGAGAAAAGTGTCACTCTGGCCAAAAACCTGAAGTGGGACCCTGAAAGAATTTATAATTGGAATCTGTCAGCTCACCATACTCTTTGCTCCTGGGCAGTGATTCTTTCTTGAAGAAAATATGAACAACATGCATCTGTGTCTGCCACAATTGCTGAGGCAGAAGTAAAAGCTACTTAGAGCAGCTGGGATGAGGGGCTGTCAGACTGTACCAAGGCTTCCATGTTGTTCTAGGAATGGCCAGAATAAGAAAGTGGGTCTAGAACATAGGACAGAATAAGACAGTGCTGACTTGAAGGGAATATACATATATGTACATATACATTATTGTCATTGTATGGTGTGAATATTTGTTACTTTATTGTGTAGTATTTATTTGCCACTTATCTCATGACCCAACTTCAATTTTGAAGGCAGTTGTAGTATGAGTCAATTCGTATATCCCCATCTCCCATCACAGGGATTGGCTCAGGGACATGCAACTAAATCCATTTAGGTCAGTGGGATCCAGGTTCAGAACTCTTCTATACACTCTTAGGGAAGAACATCTCTTTCTTTTCTATTAAATTTGGGGATGAAGTTGCAGCCTTGGGGGATCCAGAACCTGTTACATAGACGTGACTATTTCAGGGATGGTGGTTACAGATTGTGAATAGAGCCAAGAAGGAAAAATGTCAGTTTCTGGTGACATTGAGTCCCAGATTATGTCACTTCAGGTATCTCCCTTCCATGGGAATATTACTTCCCATGACATAATGAATCCGTTTCTCCCTGTGCCGGTATGAATTGGGTTTGCTGTCACTTGAAACCCAGTCTCTCCTGAGTGATACAACTGTAACCAGTTTAAAGATAAGAAAATTCAAATACTGAGAGGTAAAAAAAGTTTGTCTGAGATCACGTAGCATAAGACAGACTCCAAGACCTAGACACAATTCCTGCTTGACTTAATATGACTTCCATTGGATTATGTACTTCCAGCACTGATCTAATCAGTGGTTATATTGAGTGATTTATTAGTTTGTCTCCTTTCAGTGCTCAGTTCTCTCCCATTTGGCATTTCCAATCTGGCATTTCCATAACAGAGTTTTCTTTCTAAGACATACGTACAATCGTGCTTTTCCTACTTAACAAAGTACTCTTGCTCTCTAACCATGTAGACAGATTCCTAATGTAGTGGGTGGCATGGAAACTTTCATTTAGTCACACCAACCATGCCCTGCTCTATTGTTTCCCATTCCAGTAAGATTTTTCCCCTAGACTAGGTTTCTGCTCCCAATTCATCCCCAGACCAAGAGATGCGGCATCTTGTCTAGACTCATGCCAACAATGCTCTGTAATGCTGTGGTTTTTGTTTATTTTTTTAATTTAAATTCAATTAGCCAAGGTATAGTTTATCATTAGTTTTTTTATACAATGTTTAATGATTCATTAGTTGAATATAACACCTAGTGCTCATTGTATCACATGCCCTCTTTAATTCTAATCACTCAGTTACCCATCCCCCCACTCACCTTCTTTTCTGCAACCCTCAGTTTGTTTCCTGGAGTCAAGAGCCTTGTATGGTTTTTCTCCCTCAATGATTTCTTCCTATTCGGTTTTCCCTCCCTTCCCCTATTGTCCTCTGCACTACTCCTTATGTTCCACATATGAGTGAAACCATATGATAATTGTGTTTCTCTGATTGACTTATTTCACTTAGCATAATACCCTTCAGTTCCATCCAAGTCAATGTAAATGGTAGATATTCTTCCTTTCTGATGGCTGAGTAATATTCCATTGTATATATGAGCCACATATTCTTCTTCCATTCATCTGTTGAAGGACATTGTGACTTCTTCCACAGGTTTTGGCCACTGCGGACATTGCTGCTATTTATTTATTTTTTAATGGTTGTTGTTTATACATACCTTCTACCACTGAACTGTGCTTCTTCAGGAAAAGGACAAGCTTGTATCCTTATCCTGTCCTGTTTTAAGAAAATAGTAGTTAGTGGGGCGCCTGGGTGGCCCAATCGTTAAGAATCTGCCTTCAGCTCAGGTCATGATCCCAGGGTCCTGGGATCGAGCCCCGCATCAGGCTCCTTGCTCAGCAGGAAGCCTGCTTCTCCCGCTACCATTCCCTCTGCTTGTGTTCCCTCTCTCGCTGTGTTTCTCCCTGTCAAATAAATAAAATCTTAAAAAACATATATAGTAGTTAGTACATGATATGCACCCAACTGGTTTAGAATGAACCAACTAATTTTTAAAATTAGTTTTAAAATGTTTTAAAAGCTTTCACTTCTGTTGAGTGAAAAATAAAATTGAGACTTCCCAGACTGAAAAACAAAGTTTTTATAGGTTTGACAGTGTTAGCTAAATGAGAGGGGTACAAAAAAAATCATTCATCTTGTCATCAGTAAGGTAGTGTTTACTTACTCATAGAAGTAGGCAATCACTGATAAAGTATCTTTTCTAAAAAATATCAAAATTTACTCTTACTCTAAGCATCTGCCAATTTACAGAGGGCAGAAAACATGAACTATGACACCAATAAGAAAACCCAGAAATGTTTAGACCTTAGGGAATTGTATGGGGCTAATTACTCAGTGTCATTTATAAATGCATTGCAAAAGGAAAAAGTAATAGCAAGGAAGAAATGACAGATTAAAAGAGATTTGTGACATGTCAGCCACTTACAATATGTAGCTTTTTGAATCCTGATTCAAGCAAACAGACTGTAAAACAAAATCATTTATGGGACAAGCGGAGAACTTTGAACACTGACTAGATATTTGATGATTTTAAAGGATTTTTTTAAAGGATAGTAATGCTATGACTATTATGTTTTTGTTAAAAACCGTATCTCCTAGAAGTAGATATTGGAATTACTAAAATAGAATGACAATGACAGTTGGATTTGTTGTGAATGTATATGGGTTCCCAGGGGTTGAAGGGATGTAAAATGAGATGATACTGGATAATTTTTGATGTAGGGGGGTAAGGACATCTGGGGTCATTATATCATGCTTTCTATTTTAACATAGGTTTGAGGTTTTCCACATCAAAATGTTTTCAAATATACTTATTGTCTAGTGATCAAATATGTTTTATTTATATTCGGGTGTAGAGGATCCAGGAATCTATTAAAAACAAATACCACCTTTCTGACCTCAATGCATATACGATCAGCACCTTCACACAGCTGTGACATTTTCATAACCACGGTGAAATTCAAACACATTATTTCAGCATGATCATCACAAAGAGAAAAAACAAACTTAATAGTTTTCGTGGATTCCTTTCTCTTGCCCTTCATCCCTTTAAAATAAACCAAAGGTATTGTTATTATTTCTATAGAAGCCGATTTTCTGGCAGCTGTTTCTTAGGAAATGTTAGGGCTACATTTTGGCAACCGATTATGCATAGGTACGATTCCAATTCAAAAGAGAGTCCAATCTTTGAGCTTGATGAGCACTTAGGTATGGGTATCAAATCAACGGTGAAAGTAATGCAAAAAAAATCATTTGCAAACAGTTTGTACAGACAGTGTTTACTCCCATTCTTCTAAAAGAAACAACAGGTATTTCTTGAGATACATTGTACAATGGATTTAGCTCTAAAATTAATTCTATCCCATCTATCAACAAATAAAGCAGCTAGCTGGTCTCTATTTATCAGATTGATATCAGATTACGAAGTTATAGCGATTGCTGGTGTTTGTTTAGAAGTAATTCAACTCCATTTCCCTTTAGAGAGGACTTACTCAAGTAAAACTGAAAAAAAAAATAAAGCACTATGCTTCTTAACATTTATGAATCAACATCCTAGATGCTGCTCCCATGCCTTTAAAAACGGTGGCTAAATTAAACAAAAACAGCATGGCATTAGATCACAAGATCCACATTCCTCTGGGATTCTACTTAATGCAAATTCCACTTTTGGAGTTGAAAGGAAATTAGAGAAGTTTAGTGTGGATAAAGTGTTTCAATTCAGGCATTTAAAAGAAACTGGATAAACTATCGAACATCTGCTCGGTGTAATCACATTGGGGAATACAACATCTTGAAATGAAGCTACAAAAAAAAAAAAAAAAAATAGCTGCTTTCCCCAAAGCCTAGCACCCAGCTTAAGTTATATTATTTTTGAATGACTTCCATTGCTAAGTAATTTTTCAAAAACTTTGGAAACAAAACCGAGTCTCTTCCCTATTAAAACTTTGGATAATGTATAGATGCATAGATTAACAGATTCTTCATCCATGGCTGAACTGGTCTGAGTTCCTGGTCCTTTTTCCCTGCATGAAAGTGACTTTATCTGTAAGTACTCTATCTCTATCTATCTCACTTCTTGATGGCTGATGGAATAATGATGTGGTGACTTAGTAGTCTGAAACACATACAGTGCACCATTTTTTCTACCAAGTCTTAATCTGGCCCCTGTGAGGGAAAATCCATTTCTAGGTGTGTTTTTTTCTATAGCTAGACTTGGCCACCTGATCCAAGGATCACTGGCGATAGAAGGACTAATGACAGAGCGATAGCATCAGTCGGCTATTGATACCTGCCAGTCTTTGAAGCTCCTGTTGGCTTGGATGTAAATCATACACAATGAAGGCATAGAACATTAAAGGCAGAAATTCTGTAAAACCAGTTGAACTGATTAGTACTAAATTACTGATGTTCCATCTGCTGGGGTGGTAATAATATTTTTTAAATGCTTAACTGAAAAGTTTCATTTCGCCAGGAATCCATGTTCCGTAGTCCCCCACCATGTGCTTTATGGATGTGCAAAAGGAGATAGCAACAAACATGCCAATGTTTGATGAAGGTTTAATGCCACTATTATGGAAACTGGCAATTCACATATGAAAACATTAAGAAAATATGTTTCCAATAGTGTGCAAATATGTATTTTACCATCAGAGTGCTGAATGGAAAGTTAGGGTTTGAGCCTTCAGATTTTCACACATGTACATAAAGGTATGAATAAATGGATGAGGATTTGTGTCACATCATAATGTCCTATATCAGTGCAAATCTTTTTTTTTTTTTTTTTTAATCAGTGCAAATCTTACGGTCAATATCCAACTATGCGCTCTCCAGGGGAGAGAGAACCAATCAACTTTGAGTGTTCTTTTCCTGCTGAGGTCATTCCATATTAAAGATTATTGCATCTTAGATTAATGCAAATAAACATTTGATTTACCTGAATTATTGTATAAGAATTCCATGCTTTCCGAACAGTTTTTCATCATGGTTTATCTTCTCTTGTGGATTTGCCTGTAACAGCAATATGTGCAGATCATAAGGACTTGGAGTCCTCTTGGCCTCTCAGCAGAGATATTTCTCTGAAAATGATACAGTTTTTGAGAGAATATTCCAGTAATGTGATATTTATCATTGTAAATTAAAATGCTGGAAATCTAGTTTTATATATTATTTACAGATTATGTGCATGAGAGATGAATCTGTAATCAGTATACTGACAAATCAGTTGCTAGCCTGCAATTATTTTGAAGGTAACAGAAAATGTAAATTAGGCAATTTTTCATAGGATAGTTATAAGTAGACAAAAAGTTGCTCTGATTACTTCATATGTCATACAGCTTAGGCTTTAGTAAAACGTGGACCCAACAACCCTCGAACCACAGTAGCTCACAACACCAAGGTGAGTTGCACTCTTCTATTTTATGTCCTGCAGTGTAGACTGCAATTCTCTGTGTTATCTTCATGCTAGGACCCAGGCTGGAGAAACAATCTGTAAAATCATGGGGCCCAGAGCAGAGGGAAAGAGATGCAAGGTCGAAAACATGGTGGTCTTAGAGCTTTCCCTCATAACTTGTGCATAGGACTTCCAAACATAGTCTACTGATTAAAGCAAGATTCATGGCCGACTTGATATCAGTGTGCAAGAGACTCATTGTCACTTCTGAGAAAATTAAAACAGGATTCTTGTAGTCAGAATGAGGTGTTCCCAAATGAATATGAATAACATTCAAATAAGGCCATTTTTGCAAGTGTGTTTGGAAAGGACATGGATAAACCAACCCACAACCCAAGAAGGATTGAACAAACCTAACTTCTGACCAACAAGTATTATTGTGGCTTTTTTTTTTTCAGCCAGCACTCTGATGGCAAAATATATGTTTGCACGCTATTGGAAACATATTTTCTTAATGCTTTCATATATGAATCGCCAGTTTCCGGGTGCAACCAGTTGCAAACCCAGCCCTGATTTTGTGTTCCTTCCTCCTGAAGTGTTTAGAATACAACATTTCTGAGTTCCCTTCACTTCCAGAAAATATTCAATTTGAAACCAGCCAACGGTCCTTTTGAGATGTTGCTGCAATTCCTCTGGGATCCATTGCCCTTACTGCAGCAAGTGAAATTAGCCAAACTTTTGGATGACAGATATATCCCCAGTGGTCTCTTACCAGTGACCTTTAATCCTGGGTCGGGAGAGTGCTCATTTTCAACAATAATGCCAGAGACCACACTTATGATTATCTATTTGTAAATAATATCTCTGGTTTTAGCAGTGTAGCAGCAGCAGTGACACATGCTCTTTGCACTGTGTGCAAAGGGCCACCATAATGCATCACTAATTGAACACTGGTTTGCAAAAGCAGCCATCCAGATTAATTTTAAATCTCTCTTCATGTTTACAAAAATTTTTATAAATCATTCCTTTGTATTGTTTCTTTTTTAAAAGTCCAGTTACTCTATACACCTCAGCTATCAGGTCTGGAGTCATTTCCCTTGAGGAATTGTTGGCCCTTCAGCCTTAGCCACAGAATATGTATAGAAGATGTACAGAGCGAGCCTGAGACAATGTGCAGCAAAAGCCAAGCCCAGCCAGTGGTGTAGCTTAAAGCAGATCCTCCCACTTTTAGCTCAACCTAAAACAAGATGCAACCAGCCTGTGCTTACACTGGACAAATGGTTGCTGATGAAAATTCTTGAGTTTGGGGGGTCATTTGTCATGATACATTATATGAGACAATAGTTAAATGATACATTTAGGCGGGGCACCATACTTTTCATTGTCCTCCAGAACCTCTCAGTTTTAATGAAGGAAAGGAAAAGTAATTTCACTAACATGACAAGGGAATGCCATCCAGAATAAAGAAGTGGTGCTAGAAAACCAAATGGCCAAGGCCCGCCACTTTGTTGAGGGTTAGTGGTGGTGTCAAGATGAGAGATTTAAGTGTAAATAAGAAGCGTGGGTGTGAAGGCCAGAAATGATTTGTGGTGGGAACCCGAGGTTTGGTGAGGTTGAGGTTTGTTTTATTTTGTATTTTGTGTCTTGTTTTTAAGCTGGGAAAACTCATTAAGATGTAAAAGCTGATTGAACGGAGTGAACAAAGCAGGCATCTTTGCAAATGTCAGAGATGGAGAGCGTGGTTAAAGTGCTGCCCGGGATATAGAACACGTGCTTCCTAGACAGGAGGGGAGGGGGAAAAGATGTGCTGGAAGAAGATCATTTTGGAGGGTTCATGATGGAAAATTGAGGTATTCAGGAGTTACTTTGACTATCTCTAGTTATTTCTGTGGTATAATACCTAAGTGCATCTGCTGAAAGAACTCAAGGAGAACGTACTAGCTTAGAGATAAGAAGAGAAGGGACAGCAATGAAATCATTGGGGTGTAGACGGGAGGGTAATGGAAAAACAGAAATGGAGACGGCTTAGACCACCACACGTGCTGCTCTGTGTTGCTAGAACCACTGTAATTCCACTGTCAAGATACAAGGCAAAGAACACATTCCCACTATTTGTCCCCAGACTGAGAATGATGATATCTCGCCTCCTACCACAAACAAAAAACAAGGCAAAACCAAGAAGACAAAACAAAACAAAACAAAAACACCAACCTACACTCCTCTGCTGTTCTTTTAAGTGATGCTGACCCAGCCTCACCAACATCTCGCCCCCTGTGGTCAGTAGGGGACTACAATGTCTCACACTGCAGTAGAGGGAAACACACATCTTCAGAAGCGTGAAATAATCAATATGACCAAACATAGCAGAAAGCCAAATTCATCACTTATGAGAACGATTGCAAGCTGATTGAACTCCCCTGTGATACACAGATTGATTAAAGATATTAAACCCAAATAAATACTGCTTTGAAGAGACACATCTAAAACAAAATTTAACATGAAACTTTTAAACAAAAGTGGACAGTGATGTGGTCAAAGAACACAACAGCAGGGCACATGCAGTAAATTAATTGCAGACAAAGAGGGATTTAAAGGAAAGTCTTAGACCAAGACAAATTAGGGTTGGTTTAAATTGACAAAATGTCTAATCCACAATGAGTAATCACTCATGCATGGTTATGTGATAAATAGGATGGCAACTATAAATATATATACATACACACACACATCCCAGAACCTTGGTAGAATAGCAATGATAAACTAAGAAACATAATTGTTCTGTGACTTTGACAAGTCTCTTCCTAGTTCTGTTGGTCACATAGACCCCAAGATAAATAAACAGGTGATTTGAATAACAAAATCAATTAAAAATAAAATATATATATAACAGTTTACTTAAACAGTAAGACTGCCTAATTATCAAATGAGAGGAAGGAATCACAAAGAAAAATATTATGATCAAATAAAAAACATTTCCTATTGAAAAGAAAAAACATGCCCATAGATAAAAAAAAATCTTTGCAACAAATATGGCAAATAAATATTAACCATGAAAAAACCACCTATGTTTCAAATGAACAAACAAAAATCTAGTTTCCCAGTAAAAATTTTTAGAATTGCATCATGAATTGAATCTTCAGTTTTCATCAATGAAAATAGTAGCAAGGGGGGGAGGGGATATGGGTGGGTAGGGATAGGGTGGTTGGGTTGTGGACATTGGGGAGGGTATGTGCTGTTAAGTGCTGTGAAATGTGTAAGCCCGACGACTCACAGACATGTACCCTGGGGCAAATAATACATTATATGTTAATAAAAATTAAAAAAAATAAATAAAAAATAGTAGCAAGATAAAATGTTCAGTGAAACTAGTAATCACATCGTTGTATATTAAATTCAACACCATTTAAGAATATAATCTGATATGGGGGCACCTGGGTGGCTCAGTGGGTTAAAGCCTCTGCCTTCAGCTCAGGTCAGGATCTCAGGGTCCTGGGATCGAGCCCCTCGTCGGGCTCTCTGCTCGGCGGGTAGCCTGCTTCCCGCCCCCCCCCACCGCCCACCGCTTGCCTCTCTGCCTACTTGTGATCTCTCTCTCTCTGTCAAATAAATAAAATCTTAAAAAAAAAGAATATAACCTGATACGATAACTTTCATTGACAGTGAGTATGTGGTAAAAAAAATATTTTTGTAAATAGCTTTATTACTAGTCAAAATGTGTCAGTAAACAGTAGACCCAACTATGGTATAATGTGTCTGTGGCAATCGTAAGCTTGATAGGGCATCAGAAAACTTTAAAACTCATTTTTTAATGTCTTCACAAGTATTTACACTACAAGTGAATTAAAAATCTACAAATCACACATGCAAAATGAATAGATACATGACACACATTGGTCAAAACAGAGATCAGTATTAGAAGAAAAACAATGACTTCTAACAGTGGTTGCAGGGATAAGCCTTCTATGTATTCTTTTTAGTGTTTTCCACAGATATTACAAAGCATTATTTCTTTTACATAAGGTGTATATATTTTGTGAAAAACCTAAATGAGACTATGTACAGAAGTAGACATTTAAACCCAACCTGTTTGCATCTCTATTATCTAGCCTTTGGTCCTATAATGGGGCCCCATTATCTTTTTCACTAAGTACCATTTTCATATGACCTGAAAACTAACCAGCTCCTCATGTCCTGCACCTGTGATATTTATAGATTTCTTCACTACTGCTCCTTCCTCTGCTTGACTCTCTCTGAATATTCTGGCTCTTGAATATCCGTATGGAAGTTGGCAGGGTCTCCAAGAAGCCTGGATTGAGACTTCTTATGTTTTATTACTTGTTTCCAGTGCTGCTGCTGTTGTTTTTTTACTTCAGTTGTGTGTCTATCAGCGTAACTATAAGACCAAGTCCCAAATGGTAGTCCTGGTAGTAATCATTTTGTTTCATGAGTACCCAGTTTGGATCTAACAATAGTAGAGTGGATAAATGGTACAATAAATAAAATGACTCTAATCAATGTGAATGGTTTTGTGGTGCGCATTCAAAAACAAATTACAAAGAAAATTATTAGAGAAGTGCCCAAAGCTAAATGCCATGAATGCAGCAAGCAATATAAATCAGAAAGTTCTAACCAAAGTTTTGTAAATACGGTGACTTGAATACTGAGTGTTGTTGATAAGAGAGCAATGTACAACCTATCAAGCTAGTATGGATTAGACAACATTCTGTGAGAGGACCTGTTTCTCTGTTTTAATTTTCTCTACCCCCAAATCAAAACAAGTTAGGCAGAAATAATTTGGTGTACAAATCTACTCATAAAATTATTTGAAGTGTGTTTCTAAAAATACCATGGGTATTATTGGAGCAGGGCTAAATATACATTGTGTGACCCATCATTCTATAGAATACTCGTAATGAGTTTCTGCTATTAAATTTAAATAACATATTTACATAGTTACTGAAATATTTACCCATGACTCTCTACAAATGTTTTCTTTATGTGCAATCCGATTTACTAATTTTGTTCTTTCTGAGTCTCGTTCAATTTGACTGGCTTTCTTTCCATTTACTTTTCCAACTTTTTTCACATTGTAAAGGCATTCTTTTTTTTGTTTGTTTGTTTCCTTTGGGTGTGTTTGTTTTGTTTTTCATTCTAAGTGAAGATTTTTCCCCCTGCCCACTTGCTCTCCATCTCCACTTAGATTCTTGCCCAAAATTCATTTTAAATGCATCATCTTGAAGAATTACACAACTGTTAGCACTTTATTTTTAACAAATATGTTCTGCAAACCAGATGCCTAGTTATTCATTTGTGAACTACTATTCATTCCTTTGCATTTCCTGGTAAGTGAATCGTGCGCATTTGTTGTCATATTAAAATCTGATCCCCTTAATCTTACTGTCTGAGGCACTCTGTCCAGGTGACATATGTGTTCATTCATTCCTTTTTATTCATTATATCAACTAATATTTCCAAATGTCCATTCTGTGCTGTGTCATCTGTGAAGTGTTAAAAATCTGAAATGATTTACACAAACACACGACTTTGTAAGAAAAGCCATAGAATGGTGCCATGCCTTTTAATATGAGTTTAATGTGTGATAGAATCTGTCTTGAAGTATTCTTTGTGAGGTTTAGACATTCATATCTTTGAATTTATTGTTGCTGCATTGTTTGTGAGAGAATGACTTGTACTTCCAAATGCCACCACATTGCAGACCACATTTCATTGACTGTCAGGCCTCTTTCCCCTCAGGCATTGACATCTTAGCACAATGGCTGGTTTTCACCATTTTCAATTATCACATTACTGATTGACACTTCTGAACATTTGTCAACATGTTTGCTTTCTTTTGGATGGCATAAGGACACTCTGAAGCAAACATCCAGTCAATTCAATAATTGTGGACCATCAGGAAAGATCATTATTGACAGCCAGCAAGAGGGCAAGCTGGCCAGCAAATGAAAAGCCATGTGTCAGTACCCTGTATTTAGCAAATGCCTGGCTTGGACCAGGAGGTGGAATATATCCATGCTCGTTTTAGTGAAGGAGCTGACAAGCGAAGACAGAACAACAGTGTCAAATGTAAGACTGGCTATGTGCACCAATCTGCACTGTATGCGTGCATCCATGTGTGCGCGTGTGTGCGCACGCGCCCGCGTGTGTGTGTAGAATACATGCAGATCCTCATAGTTGTATGATACCTGGATCAGTGCTTCCCATAACGGTGGTAACACTGAGATCCTAAGGACAGTATAAGACCTTATTAAGGCCACAAAAATGGTGAAGAGCAAAGCTGGAGCTCAGTGTCATCATTTACAGTCTCACCAATGTCTCTTATGCACTAGTAAGATTGGCTAATCAACGTGTGCGTTCAGGGTAGAAATACTGCTGTTACCACTCTCATATTACACATACACAAGGACTCTTGTCCACCACACGGTCTTGGCATATTTCATCTTTACACATTTACTTTCCAAATTTTGAGGGCGAACTGGGAACCCCATAACATTTACAAACAAAATACCTGTAGTAAGGGGCTACTGGGTGGCTCGGTCTGTTAGGCATCTCACTCTTGTTTTGGTCTTGAGTCATGAGCTCAGGGTAGCGAGATCAAGCCCCACCTCAGACTCCACCCCAGTGCAGAGTTGGCTTTGAATTCTGTCTCCTTCTCTGACTGTCCCTTCCACTTGTGCTTGCTCTCTCTCTCTCTCTAATGAATAAATAATTTTTTTTAGATTTTATTTATTTATTTGACAGAGAGAGAGAGAGATCACAAGCAGGCAGAGAGGCAGGCAGAGAGAGAGGGGGAAGCAGGTTCCCCGCTGAGCAGAGAGCCTGATGCAGGGCTTGATCCCAGGACCCTGAGATCATGACCTGAGCCAAAGGTAGAGGCTTTAACCCACTGAACCACCCAGACACCCCATAAATAAATGCTTCTTTTAAAAAAAAAAGACAATACCTGTAGTAGAAGTGTTTAAAGCCTAAATAGGCAAATTGTAAACTACAAAACTAGACATCGGAACAACTTTGTTCATGAGTTGCCAAATAAAATCCCATTGATACTGAGATTAGGTGGCTGACAAATAGACAGATAGGTGATACATAGATAAACGGATATGTAAATTGTAGACAGATAGAGATATGATCACTTTTACTTGCCTTTGTAAATGTTCCATGACTTTTCCGAAAAAAAAAGCATCATGAATGAAATATTTAAAATTAAGAAGTGTAGTTTTTGTGGTAATGTACTCTGGCATTTTCCCCTAATAAAATTAAATATTTTTCTTAATCTCGAATGGTAAATGCCTTTGAAAAGGCATTTGTTTGCCATAACCATCACTAGATATGATTTAAACCTTTTTATCGGAGTCGAGATTCCATGCTTTGTTAGTTCTTTCTCAGGGTTGAAACTCAAATATATTTGAATGGTAGTTAACATAAATGTAGCTATCTGGATCATATAATCAATAAAGAGTTCCCAGTACAGAAGGAGAAAAGTCTGGTCAAGATAAATTAAAATGTTTGAACCATTGAATTTCTAGTTTGCCCAAATACAACACTAAAATCTCCGTGAAAGAAAAAAAATTAATTACCTTAATAGAATCACTAACCTGGAACTACGTTTTGTTATGATGGGAAGTTGCCTTTAAATTGAATTAGTTTTGAATTAACCCAATTACACATCACTATTCAACTGTGATATTAAATTTAGGAAGTTTAATGATGTGAAAACACTTTTACAGGAATATTTCGGTGACAATAGAACATTTGAAATGTTCATATTTACAAAATATTAATTGCAGATATTAAATTATTTAAGGAATGTTTCTCATAAAGTATCATTTAGATGAGAAAATTATTTTAATTGCATAATATATGGGTAATAGAGTTAAGTAAAGCAGAACTCAGAATATCATGGCAAAAGAGGATTAAAGAACACTGGAAATTCTTTGGCAAAACTTCTTCATGATCCAAAAAAGAAAGGCGTGCTTTCAGAATGGATAGTAAATAATTTCTACTGTATAACTTTTCAATATTCCCTGGAAGGAAATGAAAGCTTCTTGGAACACATTACCAAAACACTTTTCACCTTAAACTTTAACTACAAACAAAAATGAATTTAAATGATTTATTATTTCTGATACCTTTTTATTTTTATTTTTTTAATTTTATTTATTTTTTTCAGTGTTACAAGATTTATTGTTTTTCACTACACCCAGTGCTCCATGCAGTACGTGCCCTC
>JAQQSY010001117.1:0-14616 GCA_028646535.1 Procyon lotor | reverse complement strand
AGTGGGGTTTTAAAATTTCCTACTATTAGTGTAGTATTATCAATGAGTTCCTTTATATTCATTAAATTTTAAAGATTTATTCATTTGACAGAGTGATAGAGATCACAAGTAGGCAGAGAGTCAGGCAGAGAGAGAGAGGGAAGAAGGTTCCCTGCTGAGCAGAAAGCCTGATGCCAATCCCAGGACCCTGAGATCATTATCTGAGCCCATGTTAGAGGCTTTAAACCCTTGAGCCACCGACGCACCTCTCCTTTATATTCATTATTAATTGTTCTATTTATTTGGTGCTCGCAATTTATGGGCATAAATATTTACAGTTCTTAGGTCTTCTTGTTGTATAGTCCCTTTTATTATGATATAGTGTCCTTTTTCATCTCTTGTTTCATTATTTGGCTTAAATTTTATTTTGTCTGATATAAGTATTGTTATCTAGGCTTACTTTTGAAATCCTTTTTCATGGTAAACTTTTGTCCATCTGCTCCCTTTCAGTCTGCAGGTGTCTTTTTTTTTTCAATTTTATTTATTTATTTTTTTCAGTTTTACAAGATTTATTGTTTGGCACCACACACAGTGTTCCATGCAATACATGGCCTCCTCAATACCCACCACCAGGCTCTCCCAACCCCCACCCCCCCAAAACCATCAGTTTGTTGCTCATAGTGCAGTCTTCCATGGTTCATCTCTCCCTCTTTTTTCCCCCCATTCACCCCTCCCTTCCTTCTCATAATGCCCTCCATGTTTTTCTTTACACTCAGTATGTAAGTGAGACCATAAGGTAATTGGTTTTCTCTGCTTGACTTATTTCACTCTGCGTATTCTCTTCCAGTCCCACCCATGTTGATACAAAAGTTGGATATTCGTCCTTTCTAATGGAGTCCTAATATTCCTTTGTGTATATGTACTATATCTTCTTTATCCATTCATCTGTTGAAGGGGATCTTGTTTCTTTCCACAGTTTGGCAATTGTGGCCATTGCTGTTATGAACATTGTGGTACATGTGGCCCTTCTTTTTAATGCATCAGCTTCTTTGGGGTAAATACCCAGGAGTGTGATGGCAGGGTAATAGGGTAGTTCTATTTTTAATTTCTTGAGGAATCTCCACAAACACATAGACCAGTGGAACAGAATAGAGAGCCCAGGTATGGACCCGCAAGTCTATGGTCAAATACTCTTTGACAAAACAGGAAAAAATATCCAGTGGAAAAATGACAGTCTCTTCAATAAATGGTGCTGGGAAAATTGGACAACTATATGTAGAAGAATGAAACTTGACCATTCTCTTACACCATACACAAAGATAAACTCGAAATGGATAAAAGACCTCAACGTGAGGCAGGAATCTATCAAAATCCTAGAGGAGAACATAGGCAGTAACCTGTTCGACATCACCCACAGCAACTTCTTTCAGGACATGTCTCCAAAGACAAAGGAAACAAAACCGAAATTGAACTTTTTGGACTCCATCAAGATAAAAAGCTTCTGCACAGCGAAGGAAACAGTGAACATTACAAACAGGCAACCTACAGATGGGAGAAGATATTTGCAAATGACACTACAGATGAAGCCCTGATATCTAAGATCAATAAAGAACTCCTCAAACTCAACACTCACAAAACCGACAATGGCATCAAAAGATGGGCAAAGACATGAACAGACACTTCTTCAAAGAAGACATACAAATGGCTAACAGACACATGAATAAATGTTCATCATCTTTAGCCATCAGGGAGATTCAAATCAAAACCACACTAAGATACCACCTTACACCAGTTAGAATGGCCAAAATCAATAGGACAGTAAACAATAGATATTGGGGAGGGTGTGGAGAAAGGGGCACCCTCTTTCACTGTTGGTGGGATTGCAGGTGCCTTTAGGTCTAAAGTTAGTCACTGGTAGACAGCATATAGATAAGTCTTGTTTTTGTTTTTTTGTTTGTTTGTTTTTTGTTTTTCCATTGATACCTTATTTGCAGTGTCATTTAGCATAAGTATGCATTCTTATTAAGGCCTTTGGGTCTTACACAGTCTTCAATATGGGTATATTTTTAAGCTTAAGTGTGTTTTCCTTTCCTCTGGGAATCCACCGAAGAGGCAGTATAATGCTGTAAGGAGAAAATTGATGTGGAGTCTTATGTGTCTTATCTTGAATCTTGAACTGCAAATTACTACCAATGTGATCTAATTTAGTTGTACCTAACCCAGAATGTTCCAACGTTTTTGATCAAAGAAGCCTTTTTATTGCATTGTACCTCTTGATATTCTAGTTTTGTGGAATTCATGGCATTGCAGTGGTTCACAGAATAAGAATTTGGAGTCTTCAGCCTGGGTTGGTGTCCCTGCTCTACCATTTACTAAATATGGACATGGAACCTCTGTGACCATTGCTTGCTTTCTTTGTTAGGTGGAAATGAGACCCTTTACCTAGCAAGATTGTTGCTGAAAAGAATAAAGACAGTGATGGGAAGGCATGCACAGTGGTTGGCACAGAACTAGGCAAATAGTACAGCAGCCATGTTTTAGTTTTTAGTACCCTCTGTGCCTGGGACATAATAAATGCTCATGACCTGTCCAACTACTTCTAGGAAGACAGCGCAGGTGTAAGGACCCAAGATCATGGCCAAGAAGGACCTTAGTCTCCTGAGGTCCCTTTCTAAGGCCCTTTCATTCTAGAGCATGATTTCTCCATGCTAGGAGAGTCTCCTGTGTAGTTTAAGGAGGTAAAAGGAGAATAGAGTAAAACTAATATTGAAATATAACCAAAGTAGTAAAACTAAAGGAAACAAGAGAAGGAGAGGAAGCAGGGAAAGGAGGGGAGGGATTTGTGATAGGAAGAGAGGGGAAAATAAAGGAATAAGGATGGAGAGAGGGAGGAAGAGACACTTGGGTGGCTCAGTTGGTTAAACATCTGTCTTCAGCTCAGATCATGAACCCAGGGTCCTGGGATCGAGTCCTGCTTTGGGCTCCTTCCTTGGCAAAGAGCCTGCTTCCCCTTCTGCCTGCTGCTCCCACTGCTCGTGTTCTTTTTCTCTCTTTCTCTGGCAAATAAATAAAACATTTTTCTAAAAGTACACCAAAACAGGAAAAATGTAGCTTTTGGTGTTGGTTGGGCCTGGAGATGAATCCTACTTTTGCCACTATTATGTGATCTTTCAGAATCTTTGAATGCAAAAGCAAGATAGTAATAATACCTCCTTCAGAGAATTGCTGGGAGAGTAAATTTATGGATAATAGTGCTTACCATAATGTTTAGAATAAATGACCCATATTTGACTTTTCTCCCCTTGTCCCTTTCCTGTTCCTCTCTGCTGCATTTTTTAAACTGACCCAGATCTGGACACCCAGTAGGTACTCCAACAACACTGGCTTATTCATAATTTGATTTGAATTCTGAAGCTACTGCCATAACTAAAAAGGAACCTGAAGTGCTTTGAAATGGTAACTAAGTGTGTGAGTGGTTCAGAGTGTAAATGTTCCAGTATCATTACATTAACTTCTTGAATTAATCAATTTATTGTGTAAACGAGACATCCGCTGCTCATGGATTAGAAGAGACTGGGAGTTCTTGCTGGCAGGGTAAGGGAGACTGTCATAACAACAATGAATTAAAATTCATTGAATATGGAACTGAAAATGTGATATTTTGTGATATTTTCTTAAATAATAATAATAATAATTTCACACAGTCAACACCACATTGAGAAGGAGGTCTCACCTCTTGGCCATGTTTAGCTCCCTGAGCTGCTGCATTCACATAAGGTTGTCCTGAAAGAACAATTACAATAGGGAACAGTTCTACTCTTTGAATATAAATAGCTAGAAGGCCGAAGTCATGTGGCAGGCTGAAGAACTGGAGACATAGTGGGGTGAAAAGAATGGTGGGAGAGAATCCTGTCTAAGAGAGATGCTTGTACTCACCCCCATATATGCATAATCTCCTTCTCTACCCCAGCAGAGAAACATGTTTGGTACATATGTACTACTCCAAGTCCAAAAGATCAAATGTGTACATAGATGTGAATGACAGAAAGCAGAGGCTTTGGCATTGCATGAGAAAGGGAAGTTGATGGGCTTAAATGTCCCAATCCTGTCACCAGTATGTACTGATGTGCCATCTAATTCTCTTCATTATCTGTGGCCCAGAATACAAGGCAGACCCAAAAAGAAAGGGTACCCAAAATGCTCATTCCATGACTGTCATGGTACATATGGAACAATGAGGGGAAAGGACTTGGCCAAGGACACACAGAGAATTGGTGATAGGGCCAGAACAAGAATACACCTCTTAGCTTCAATATGCAGCTGGACAAGTATTACCCAAATTGTACAAGCACCACTGGTCTGTGGTATGGAAGATGATTTTAAGCAGTACATGGATGACTGTTTTTTTTAATTTTAACAGTTATGTATACATATCTATGTATATTAGGGAAAAATACTTGCATATCAGAACAATAATTTCATAGAAAGTTATTCCATAAGATATGGCAGAAATTGTGAAGGTGGTATAGAAGTGGCTGAAATTTGAAAAACTTGATATGAAGGATATCAGACCAGAAAAAAACTGGGTTTGAATCCTAACTTGCTTTCTACAAGTCACCATCCCACCCCAGATTTTTGGCCTCATCTATATAAGAAAGATAGTAATAGATACCTCCAAAGTAGTTGTGAAGAATAACAATAAGCACACATAAATATCTACTAAATTTAAAAATATGTGTGCCCTATAATCTAGGGTTTCTACTCCTGGGGTATACTCAATAGAAATGGGTGATTATAGCTTCATTGTAATAGGTTTCCAACAGCCTGCAAGAAACTGAAAACCTCAGTCTAGCCGGCTGCAAGTAACCTGAATGCTGCCAGTAGCCATATGAGTTTGGAAGTAAATATTTTCCCGATCAAACCCCAATTGAGATTGGCAGCCTTAGCCAACATCATGGTTTCAGCTCTATTAGACCTTGAAGCACAGGATCCTATTAAACCATACACAGACTCCTGATCCATAGAAACTGAGATAATAGATGTATGTTATTTTAATCTGCTAACTGTATGGTAATATTGTTACAGAGAAATATATGACTAATACAATGGGAAACATAAAATAATCTCAAAAACATGCTTAGTGAAAAGAAGCCAGGCACAAAAATGTACATACTATGCTATTACACTTATAAAAAGTTCAGGTATTATATGTTTTATGTTATATAAACAACAGGAAAGACTAATCTGTGGTGCTAGAACTCAGAATAAGGGTTGCTCCTAGGAAGTTATTGAATGGGAGAAGAACAAAAGGAGCCTCCGGGGATGTTGGAAATGTTCTATAGCTTGATCTTAGTATCAGTTACCCAGGTATATATTTTTGTCAAAACTCATCAAATGTACACTTGAAATGAGTGCATTTTATTACATATGAATTTTACTAAAGTATAAAATAAAATAAAATGCCCCCTTTTAGGGGCTAGAATTCGAATAAAAAAGGAAACATGAATTTAAAGTGGTTAGCAAAATATGGGTTTTGACATGTGCCCTGATCCCTCCCTACCCAGGGCTCATTCCATCACTTCAAGTTCTTTTTCTACCTCTGCATGGGGTAATCTATGGAGCAGTAGGCTGGAGAGGCCCTGCTATTTGGGTTTGGAGATCCAGGCTACTAGATGTGTTCTAAACATCTTACCCCTTCCTTTCCAGCTTTGAAGACTCTTGTGTACTTACTTCAGATGAATGGATGAAGGATTTTTTGAACCTGATAAGATATATCGAGAGTTGGAAAACCTCAGGCTGCTGGAGCCAAATCCATCCACTTTTCCAAATCATCCATTGTAGACATTTTAGGGGAGGAGGACAAGATAGCAGAGAAGTAGGAGACCCATTTACAACTGGTCCCCTAAAGTGAGCTGGATATCTACCAGAACACGCTGAACACCCATGAAATCAGCCTGAGAATTAAATTTTTCACTTCTGGATCTCTGCAGGAGCAGAAGGAAGCAGTGGAGAGGTAAAACAGACTGGGAATACTCGAACCTAAATCTGAGGATAAACAGAAGGGGGAGGGAGCCACCACAAGCGAACCAAGGACAGTAATACTCCAAAGGAAAATGCTTGTGGTTGGAGATAAGCATTAACCTGGAGCCCAGTTAAAAACACTTAAAAAGAGCAAAAGATCTTAAGGAGCAACTAGTGAAAGTAGGTGGTCATGGACACGTGCCTAAACCCACATTCCCAGGAAGGACACTGCCACAGGCGACCACATGTGTCAAAGAGAGAATGGTGGTGGGGGAGCCCAGTCGGTGGTTCATAAAACTGCAGTTTTCTGCTCTTTGCACCATTTAGGGGGCAGTGCACACTCCTGCAAGCGCCTTAGAGAGCCTGGTGTGGTCCATGAACCTGCAGCTTTTCTCTCTGTGCAGCACTCCTTGGACTGGGTGCATGCCCACAAGCTCCTAAGAGACTGGGCTGGAGCTCTAGCCAGTGGTCTTTAGGACCAGAAGATGACTGCCACCTCTCACAGGGTCTGGGCACTCCCAGCCAGCTCCCAAGAAAAACCAGTAATCTCAGGCAGGAATCTGAGCACACCCAGCACAGGCCTGGAGCCCGGAGAGCAGTCCTGGAAATGGCAGTCACAAGAAGCAATTTTCCTAGACCGAAATCACTTGTGGCTTTGGTAGTGCAAGGGTGCAGAGGCTAGCAAAGGCCTCGCCAGGCCACTGGGACAGTGGCAGGCTGTGGTGCGAGCAGAGTTTGCAGAGGGGAGCCTGTGTTCTGGACCACCCAAAGGGGAGCAGACTGAAGCTTCTCTGTGACACAGGGGTCTGGGTATGGGCAGAGTCCTTGTTTGGACTCTACAAAAGGCCCCAAAAAGCCACAAAAGAACAAAAACCTTCAGAAAGCAAAAGCCTAAAAAACCGGTTTACACAGAGCCCAGCCACACCCCTCCTCCCCATAGTTCGCAGGGTTACTCAACCCAAGCAAGATTGACTGGAAAACTTCAGGGCAGACCCTTCCCCCGGAAGACAAGCCAAAAACAAGAGGACAAAACCACAGGGTCCCCATAAAATTGTAAAACCTCAACATCAAGGGAAATCAATATATTAAGCTCCTGATAATACCCTAAAACTTGTACATTTCATAGATACAAATTTTTTTCTTTCTTTTTTTCTCACTCGTTCTCATGTTTAATGGTTTTTTAATTTTTTTAAAACTACTTAACATTACAACTAGAGGCTGAATACAGTGATACACCCAGGAAGACACGAAATAACCTTCCTTGCCCGCATTAAGGATATATAAACACCCTCCCATCTTATCCTCCTGTCAGTGTTTTTGTGTATTTGCTTTTATTCTAGTACTATATAAATCTTATTCTTGGGGTTCATTCTGACAAGGTTCTTTTATTTCTTGTCATTTACATTGTTGGTCTTTATGTTTGTTTGTATTTGTTTATATACCTATAAATCTTGTTTTGGGGGCCCATTCTAGCTGGGATTTCTTATTTATTCTTTTTCTCTCTCTTTTTTTGTCTTCATTCTTTCTTTATGGTGGTGAATTCCAATTGCTCCAAAACCTTCCAGGGTACACACTGCATGGATCATGGGTGATATATTCAGCTAAATGTGCTGTCACCCACTCCTCACCAAAATGACTAGGAAGAGGAACACCCAACAGAGGAAAAATCCAAAGACTGCACCCTCTCTCTCAGAACTATTGGATAATGACATAAACAGTGTGATGGAAAGGGAATTCAGGGTAACAATTACCCAGGCAATGACTAAGATGGAGAAAAACAGTAATGACAACATAGAATCTCTAAAGGCAGAAATGAGAACCAGTATAGCAGATATTAAAAACACTATTAGTGAGATCCAAAACTAATCTAAATAGTTTAACAGCTAGAGTTACAGAGACAGAGGATAGAATTAGTGATCTAGAGGACAAACTGGTTGAGAAGAAAGGTCAGGAGGAGAACTGGAGCAAACTGCTCAGGAAGCAAGAGAAGAGACTTAGGGAAATAAATAGTGCCATGAAACGTCCCAATGTCAGAATTATTGGAATGCCTGAGGGGGTGGAGAAAGAAGACAAGAAGATACGGCTGACCAAATTCTGAATGAAAATTTCCCAAATCTGGGAAATGGAACAAGTGTTCCTGAACTAGAGGCATAAAGGACACCACCCAAGATTAACGAATCTAGAAAATCATCTAGACACATCATTGTGAAATTTGCAAATTAAAATTTTAGACAAGACATCCTGAGGGCACCTAGGCGGAAGAGAGTCCTTATGTACAGAGGAAGACCCATCAGAATAACATCAGACCTGTCCACAGAAACCTGGCAAACCAGAAAGGACTGGAATGATATATTCAGGGCCCTAAATGAGAAGAAAATGCAGCCAAGATTACTTTATCCAGCAAGGCTGACATTCAAAATGGATGGAGAGATTAAAAAAAACTTCCAAGACTGGCAAGGATTAAAAGAATAAGCGACCACCAAGCTGGAAATATTAAGAGGGGCCCTATAAAAGTAGAAATAACACAGAAAGTGACACAGAACAGGCACTCATAATCTATAGAAACAAAGCCTTCAGAGGTAACGTGATGTCAATAAAAATTTATATTTCAATAATCACTCTCAATGTGAATGGCCTAAATGCTCTCATAAAAGGGCACAGAGTTGCGGAGTGGATAAAATGACAGGACCCGTCCATATACTCTCTACAAGAGACATATTTGGAAACTAAAGATACATCCAAACTGAAAGTGAGGGGAAGGTGAACCATCTTTCATGGCAATGGGCCTCAAAAGAAAGCTGGGGTAGCTGTTCTCATATCAGATATATTAGATTTTCAGCTAAAGACTATACTCAGAGATACAGAAGGACACTACATCATTCTTAAAGGGTCTATCCATCAAGAAGATCTCATAACTGTAAATATTTATGTCTCAAATATACAAACAGCTGACTACATAAGCAAACTGTTAATCAAAATAAAGAGCCATATTGATATCAATACATAAATTGAAGGAGATCTTAACATTCCATGCTCAGTAATAGATCATGCAATCAGAAAATCCGTAAAGAAACAAGATCTTTGAATGACACATTGGTCCAAATGGACCTCATACAGAACATTCCACCCTAAAAAACCAGAATACTCATTTTTCTCAAGCACACATGGAGCTTTCTCCAGTAGAGACCACATACTGGGTCACAAATCGGGACTCAGCCAATACCAAAAGATTGAGATACTACCCTGCGTATTCTCAGACAATGCTTTGAAACTAGAACTCAACCGCAAGAAAATGTTTGGAAGGAATTCAAACACCTGGAGGCTGACACAGGGAGAACAACCTGCACAAGAATGCCTTGATCAACCAGGAAATTGAAGATGAACTTAAACATTTCATGGAAACCAATGAGAATGAAGACACAACTGTCCAAAACCTATAGGATATGCAAAGTCGGTCCTAAGGAGAAAATACATAGCCATACAAGCCTCAAAAGATACAAACCTCAAAAAGATTGAAAAATCCCGAATACACCAGCTCTCTTTACACCTTAGAGAACTGGAAAATCGACAACAAATTAAGCCAACCACATGCACAGAAAGGAAATAATCAAGATTAGAGCAGAGATCAACAAGTTAGAAACTAGAGAAACAGGAGAATGCATCAATGAATCCAGAAGTTGTTTTTTTAACGAAATCAATAAGATCGATAAACCACTGACCAAACTAATATAAAGGAAAAGAGGGAGGACCCTAATTAACAAAATTATGAATGAAAGGGGAGAGATCACGACTAATCCAAAAGAAATAGAAGCAATCATCAGAAATTATTATTAACAACTATATGCCAATAAGTTAAACCACCTAGAAGCAATGGATCCATTCCTGGAAATCTATAAAGTTCCAAGACTGAAACAGGAAGAAATTGGCAAACTGAATAGACCAATATCTACTAAGGAGATTGAAGCAGTGATCAAAAACCTCCCACAAAACAAGTCCAGGACCAGACGGATTCCCTAGGGAATTCTATCAAACTTTCAAAGAAGAAATAATACCTATTCTCCTGAAAGTGTTTCAAAAAAAAGAGAAACAGAAGGAAAACTTCCAGACTCTTTCTATGAAGCCAGCATTACCCTTATACCCAAACCAGGCAAAGAATCCATTAAAAAAGGAGAATTTCAGACCATTATCCCTGATGAATATGGATGCCAAGATTCTCAACAAGATCCTAGTTAATAAGATCCAATAGCACATTAAAAAGATTATGCACCATGACCAGGCAGGATTTATGCCTGGGATGCAAAGTTGTTTGAACATTCACAGGTGAATAAATGTGACAGAACAAATCAATAAGAGAAGAGAGAAGAACCCCATGGTCTGCTCCATTGATGCAGAAAAATCATTTGACAAAATTCAGCATCCATCCTTGATTAAACTCTTTGAAGTATAGGGATAGAAAGAATATTCCTCATCTTCATAAAATCTATCTATGAAAAGTCCACAGAAAATATCATTCTCAATGGGGAAAAGCTGACAGCCTTCCCATTGAGATCAGGACACTACAAGGATGCCCACTCTCACCACTCTTGTTCAACATAGTGCTAGAAGTCCTAGAGATAGCAATCAAACCACAAAAAGAAATAAACAGTATTCAAACAGGCAAAGAAGAACTCAAACTCTCTCTTTGCAGATGACATGATACTTTCTATGAAAAACACAAAAAACAGCACCCCCAAACTAGTAGAACTCATACAATAATTCAGTAATGTGGCAGGATACAAAATCAATGCACAGAAATCAGTTCCTTTCCTATACATTAACAAGAAAAATATGGAAATGGAAATTAGAGAATGGATTCTGTTTATTGTAGCACTAAGAACCATAAGATAGCTAGGGATAAACCTACCCAAAGAGATAGAGGATCTGTACCCGTGGAACTACAGAACACTTATAAAAGAAATTGAAGAAGACACAAAAAGGTGCAAAAGCATTCTATGCTCATGGATTGGAAGAATAAATATTATTAAAATGTCTATACTACCCAGAGAAATTTGTTCTTTTAGTGCCATCTGGATCAAGATAACACCGGCATTTTTCAAAGGACTGTAATAAACAATGCTAAAATGTGTATGGGACCAGAAAAGACCCAAATTGCTAAGAAGATGTTGAAAAAAAAAAAGAAAGCTGGGGGCATCACATTGCCTGATTTCAAGATTTACTACAAAGCTGTGATCACAAAGACAGTATGGTACAGGCATAAAAAGAGAAATATAGACAAGTGGAAGAGAATAGAGAGCCCAGATATGGACCTCCAACTCTATGGTCAAATAATCCTGACAAAACAGGAAAAAATATCCAGTGGAAAAAGACAGTCTCTTCAATAAATGGTGCTGGGAAAATTGGACAGCTCTATGTAGAAGAATGAAACTTGACCATTATCTTACACCATACACAATGATAAACTTGAAATGGATAAAAGACCTCAACGTGATACACGAATCTATTAAAACCCTAGAGAAGTACATAGGTCGTAACCTCTTCGACATTAGCCACAGCAACTTCGTTCAGGACATGTCTCCAAAGGCAAAGGAAACAAAAGCAAAAATGAACTTTTGAGACTTCATCAAGATAAAAAGCTTCTGCACAGCAAAGGAAACAGTCAACAAAACAATCAGGCAACCCACAGTATGGGAGAAGATATTCGCAAATGACACTACAGACAAAGGTCTGATATCTAAGATCTATAAAGGACTCCTCAAATTAAACACTCACAAAACAGATAATCACATCAAAAAATGGGCAGAAGACATGAAGAGATACTTCTCCAAAGGAGACATACAAATGGATAACAGACCATGAAAAAATGTTCATCATCATTAACCATAAGGGAGATTCAAATCAAAGCCACAATGAGATACCAACTTACACCAGTTAGAGTGACCAAATAAACAAGACATCAAACAACAAATGTTGGAGAGGATGTGAGGTAATGGGAACCCTCTTCACTGTTGGTGGGAATGCAAGTTGGTGCAGCCGCTTTGGAGAACAGTGTGAAGATTCCTGAAGAAATTAAAAATAGATGGAGGCACAATATTCCACTGTATATGTGTACCATATCTTCTTTATTCATTTATATTTGAAGGGCTTCTTTGTTCTTTCCAGAGTTGGGTGATTGTGGCCATTGCAGCTATGAACATTGGGGTACAGGTGGCCCTTCATTGTACTGTACCTGCTTCTTTGGGGTAAATACACAGTAGTGCAATGGCATGGTCATAGGGTAGCACTGCTTTTTATATCTTGAGGAATCTGCACACTGTTTTCCAAAGTGGCTAAAACAACTTGCATTCCCACCAAGAATGGAAGAGGGTTCCCCTTTCTCCACATCTTCTCCAACATTTGTTGTTTACTCTCTTGTCGATTTTGGCCATTCTAACTGTAGTAATGCGGTATCTCTGTGTGGTTTAGATTTGAATCTCCCTGATGGCTAATGATCAGTCTGGTATTGGATATTGAAGAGGGCACTTACTGCATGGGCTCTGGGTGTGGTGTATGAACAATTAATCTTGTAACACTGAAAAAAATAAAATAAACTTATTTGGGGAAAATGATATTAAAAATAGAGCTAAGTTATGACCCTGCCATTGCACTACTGGGTATTTACCCCAAAGATACAGAGGCAGTATAATGAAGGTCCACATGTGTTTCAATTATCATAGCAGCATGGCCATAATCACCAATCTGTGGAAAAAAGCAAGATGCCTTTCAGCAGAAATCAATAAAGAATATTATATATATATATATATATATATATATATATATATATATATATATTGCAATATTATTCATCCATTGGAAAGGATGAATACTCAACTTTTGTGTCAACATGGATGGGACAGGAAGGGATTATGTTGAGTTAAATTAGTTAATCAGACCAAGTGGGATTTATCTCTGGGATGCAAGGGTGGTTCAAATTCGCAAATCAATCCATGTGATAGAACAGATCAATAAGAGAAGAGAGAAGAATCACATGGTCCTGTCAATTGATGCAGAAAAAGCATTTGACAATATTCAGCATCCGATCCTGATTAAAACTCTTCAAAGTATAGGGATAGAAGGAACATTCTTCAACATCATCAAGTCTATCTATGAAAAGCCCACAGCAAATATCATTCTCAATGGGGAAAAGCTGACAGCCTTCCCGTTGAGATCAAGAACACGACAAGGATACCCACTCTCACCACTCTTGTTCAACATAGTGCTAGAAGTCCTAGCGACAGCAATCAGACAACAAAAAGAAATAAAAGGTATTCAAATTGGCAATGAAGAAGTCAAACTTTCTCTCTTCGCAGACGACATGTTAGTCTATATGGAAAACCCAAAAGACTCCACCTCCAAACTACTAGAACTCATACAGCAACTCAGCAATGTGGCAGGATACAAAATCAATGCACAGAAATCAGTGGCTTTCCTATACACTAACAATGAATCTGTGGAAAGAGAGATTAGGGAATCTATTCCATTTACGATAGCACCAAAAAACATAAGATACCTGGGAATAAACCTAACCAAAGAGGTGAAGGATCTGTACTCGAAGAACTACAAAACACTCATGAAAGAAATTGTAGAAGACACAAAAAGGTGGAAAAGCATACCATGTTCCTGGATCGGAAGAATAAATATTGTTAAAATGTCTATACTGCCCAGAGCAATGTACACTTTCAATGCCATCCCGATCAAAATTCCACTGGATTTCTTCAAAAGCCTGGAACAAACAATCCTAAAATTTATATGGAACCAGAAAAGACCCTGAATCACTAAGCAAATGCTGAAAAAGAAAAACCAAGCTGGGGGCATCACATTGCCCGATTTCAAGCTTTACTACAAAGCGGTGATCACCAAGACAGCATGGTAATGGCACAAAAACAGACACAAAGAGATTCTGTTATCATATGTCCTCAATGTCATGTAGAGCATACAGAAAAACATGGAAAACATTGTGAGAAGGAACGAAAGGGTGAATTGGGGGAAATTGGTGGGGGAGGTGAACTATGAGATACTGTTGACTCTCAGCAACAAACTGAAGGTTTTGGAGGGGAGGTGGGTAGGCAGTTGCACAAGCCTATTGTTGGGTATTGAGGAGGGCATGTGTTGCATGGTGCACTGGGTGTGCTACATGAATAATGAATCTTGTAAAACTGAAACAATAAAATATAATTTTTTGATAAAAAAATCATCCACTGTAGCTGAAACCACACTCAGCCACATATAGACCAAAAACCTGTCACACTAGTGCCACATATATACACACACTTACCCAGTAAATACATTACATCTTTCTAGGTGTATAAATAAACCAATTAGAAAATCTTCACTTTTAGGGGCATCTGGGTGCCTCAGGGGTTTAAAGCCTCTGCCTTGAGCTCAGGTAATGATCTCAGGGTCCTGGGATTGGCATCAGGCTTTCTGCTCAGCAGGGAACCTTCTTCCCTCTCTCTCTCTGCCTGACTCTCTGCCTACTTGTGATCTCTATCACTCTGTCAAATGAATAAATCTTTAAAATTTAATGAATATAAAGGAACTCATTGATAATACTACACTAATAGTAGGAAATTTTAAAAC
>JAQQSY010001116.1:0-14619 GCA_028646535.1 Procyon lotor | reverse complement strand
GATGGGTGGATGGATGGGTGGATGGGTGGGTGGATGGGTGGGTGGATGGATGGATGGGTGGATGTTGGATGGGTGATGGATGGATGGGTAGAGGGGTGGTGGATGGGTGGGTGGATGAATGGGTTGATGGATGGAAGGATAGGTGGGTGGATGGATGGATGGATGATGGATGCATGGATGGGTGGGAGAGGAGGAGAGACAAATGTCTGACACTGTGGGTGTTTCCTCTGGTCCAGAAATAAGTTAAGGCAGAACTGCCCACAACCAGGAAGTGCCAGCTCTGAGAGCTTGAGAGCAAATGACCTTCACAGCTCTGGAGGCTGAAGGCTAAGAGTCAGAGGGTGGAGGCTGTGATGGTCTGGGCCCCATGAACTTACATCGAAGTCTACTTTCTCCCCTTCCGGGATCTTAGGGGCAGTGAGTCTGGAAGAAGAGAGAGTTTCGTGAGCAGGGCAGGCGGAGCGGGCCCCTTGCCCGGGGCACCAGCTGAGGGCACACTGCCTGACCCTCAGAGTGGCCTGACCCCTTGGAGAACGTGTCAGCCTCTTCCCGTCCCTCCATTTTGCCAACCTCTGCGCATCAGAAGGGCCATTTCAGCCCCGGCTGTGCAGGAAAGGCACTCTCGCTTTCCTTCTTGAACAAAGAAACACAACGAGGCCGGGCCTGAGGCAGGCTGGTCCCCGCAGCCCCCGAGGCGGGTTGGCCTCTGTGGTCGGGCGGGAACTGCTGTCTTGACCCTTCGACCCTTCGTGGGTCTCTGACCCCTCTCGACTCTTTCCTTCTGGGGACCCAAAGGAGGGGGGCTGGGCAGAGAGCAGTTTGGGGAAGAAATGAGATCCCGGGGTCCGGCCGGCTGCGACCCGCCATCAGCCCCCGGCCCGGCCCCCGTGCATTCCAGATGGAGCAAGGAGTTAAAACAACAACACGGTTTTTCAAAACAAGCCACAGAAGAACGTGGAACTGAATATGGACCCAAATGCTGGAACGAGAGAGACTTTCCGAAGCTCAGAAGCCCCAGAAGGTCCCGTTAGGGGAAAGATAGCCAGACGACTCCACGCAAATGAAAAACTTATGTATGTGAAAAAAAAAAAAAAGCAAAAATTGAAAGGGGAAAAAAAAACCCCAACCCAGACTAGAAAAATATTTTCAGCAAGCACAGAGAAGACTTATATCCTTGTGCAAACCAACGGCCGGGAACACGTGGAGACGTCTGTACGGTTAGATAAATGGGCAGGAGGCGCGCGCTGCCAAGTCTCGGGAAGAAAGGCAACCAGTGAGCAAGCACGCGGGAAGGCGCTCCGGGAGCCCTCGGAGGCGTGCGGACCAAAGCGGCCCTGAGAGGCCCCCCTCATCCATCAGTGTCCCCGGGCGCGGCGGGGGCGAGGGGTGCAGCCCCGCTCACGTCCACGGCGGAGCCCGCGCTGGCACGGCCCCCGTGGAAAGCTATTTGGCAGCGAACGTCCAAAGCCTAAAGAACGTTCACAGTCTCTGCCCCAGTAATTCCAGTTCTGGGAATGTGGCCTAGGGAAATAACCCGAAAGACGGAAAATGCTTTCCGCCCAGCGTTATTTATGATAGTGAAATATTGGGGAAAGTTTTAATGTCCTGCAGAAGACGAACAGTTAGAAAAATTATGGTTTGTCCAATTCACGGAATATTATGTGGCCATTCAAAATATTTAAGAAGACTGTGTAAAAACACGGAAAAATACTTATGAATAGTGCTAAATTTTAAAAAAGCAGAATGGAAGGTTGTATAGACAGTACGATGTTTGAAAAACAGCTCAGAGTTTAAATCTTTTTTTCCGAGCCCTACGCACGGAAAGAGCGCGTAAAACTCCTCCCTGGGCCTTCCCGCAGTCTGGCTGGCGGGCTGGGAGAGTTATAGACGGGTTTTTTTTTCTTCATTGGACTTTTACGTATTTTCCAAATTTTCTTTAATGAGGTGTTTTATTTTCATAATGAAAACACAAACATTTTTTTAAAACTAGAAAATATCTGGGACCCAGCAGCGTTATTTAAAATCGCTGAAAAATAAAGTGCCGGGGATGAGAGCGCACTGGCCGAAGCCCAGACTCGCCGCGGGGCCTGCGGACCCCTGAGGGCGCCCCGGGTCGGGCCGGACACTCCTCGGGGCGAGGGCATGATCCACGCACCGCACGCCCGCAAGTGCTCGTGCGACACACAGACGTCAGAATCGTCGGTTAAAAAACAAAGTCTTCGAAATCTTCACAAGGGGGTAAAACGAGGGGCGGAGCCCCAGAGACCCCAGGGCCGTGAAAGATGGCGGGTCCGCCTGTGGTTCTGTTCTGAAGGGCCTACAGGGGCGCGACCCCCCTCCCCCTGCCTCTCACGGCTGCTCTCGGCTAGAACTTGGGGGGACCCCACGGCAGGCTGGCCGGGGAGCCTTGTTCTTTCTGCCCCATCTCCCCAGCCCCCTGCCTTCCCCCGTCCTTGCTGGGCCCCCTGCCTCCTCCTGCAGGGAGCCCTCCTTGCCCACGCTGGATAGTAGGGCACAGCCACACCCTGCCGGGCCCCCAGAGTTCATCTTTGTTCTTCGCTGAGGAAGAAGTGCCCAGATGAACTCTGCCCCCCACCTGTGGGGAAGGCACCAGCGCCCCAAATAATCCCATTTTCATCCGGGCCCTTTGTCAGATGCCTAGAGCTTTAAACACCAAATCAAGGAGCAAAGATGCGGCCACTTTCTCTCAAGGTTTGGGGGAGCATTCCTCACGGAGCCCAAATGCCTTATCTTCCGTGGGATCCCAGTTTCCCAGGTGGCCTTGGTCCCCATCCTCCAGGCCTCCTCGCGCGCCCCCCCCAACACCTGGCGTCCAGTCCTGCCTGGGCCCACACTCACCTGGGTCTTGGCTTCTCCTCTGGCCACCACAGCGGGCATGGGGAGAGGGGAGAGAGGCGAGGTGAGTGAGACGGCCCGCTCCGCCCATAGAGCCCTGGGGCCCCCGGCGGCGCCCACCTCCTCTCCCTCTCCAGCTGAGCCTGCTCCCCATGCTCCCATCCTGCCAGCAGCAAGAGAGGGTGCCCGCGGGGTCCTAGGCGGGGAGCTCAGGGTGCGGCACCCAGGACGCAGCCGGGGAGGGGGAGTGCGGGGGGAAGGAGGGATTGCCAGCCGGAAGCACGGGGTCCTCGGGGGCCAGGCAGGGCAGGAGGAAGGAAGGTGGTCTGAGGGGAGGCGACAGAGATAGGGACCCAGGGGGAGGGGAGGACACAGCCCCGGTCCAGGCCCCTGGTCTGCTGCCCAAGCCCGCTGGCCGATCCCCACCGACCGCCCCCCTTCTGTGTGGGTGCAGAGAGGCCTGGGCCGTGGGACGGCGGGCCTGACCTGGGCGAAGAGGAGGGGAGGAGGGCAGACGGGGGGGCGAGGGAGGGGGGTGGAGAGCCGGCGGCTCCTCTCCATCTCAGGATCCGTCCAGACGCAGCCAGGGGACCTGAGGCCCTGACCCGCCCCGTCCTCCCATCCTCCCTCTGCTCCGCTGAGGGCATCAGCACACACAGGAGAGAAGCCTCGGGCTCGGGGCACTGGGAGGGCGTGGGGGGCCATGGGGGCAGCCCCCGGACCCCTCGTCCCTTGGTGTGCAGTGGCCCGGACCCCATCAGTGCCCTTCTGTGTGGGGAGCGGACGGAGGGCCTGGCTGCCTCGAGGGGCCTGCCCGAGCCCACCCGGGAAAGCAGAGACCCTCCCTCACACTGGAGCCTTGGACTTGGGGGGTCCGTGGGGCCCAGGCTGGTGGCCTCTGGGGGTGAGGGGCCTCCCGACCTTCTCTGTCTGACGCGGGCCCGGCCCCCTCCAGCCTCCCTCACCTCCTGGGCCTGCCGTGTGCCACCCACGTGGGCCTCTAGACCTGAGACGAGCCCCCCCTGTAGTCCCCCTGCGGCTCGTCCTCCTGGGTGCTCGGAAGCCTGGCACGTGCCCATAAACAGCACCTTGGCCATTTACACGTGGGCTTGATGTCACCCTCTCCACACCCCTTGGGGGGCTGTGAGCGTGGGGGACTGAGCAAGAAAGGGAGGTGCTCTGGGGACAGAACCTGACGGGGGGCAGAGGGAGGGGCTCGGTGGGGAGGGGGTGCCGCTGAAGTGTGCCTGCCTTCTCTGGGGGCCTGGCTGCAGGGGCCCTGGGTACAGGGGTGGGTGGGGGGCCGCACGGCGGAGCCCCCGCAGTGGTGCCTAGCGGGACAGCCCGTGTGACTCTGGGCCTCGGGGTGGGCTCCAGGGTCCCTGCTCACTGTGTGCCCCTGCGGGCCCGCAGCCCCTAGCCGCCTCTCCCCGCACGCCGACCGCCCACCGCCCCACGCCGGGCCGGCGCCCCCTCCATCATGCGGGCGGCCTCTCTGGGGCCGGGGAAGGGAGGACGCTCTCAGGGCCGTGCTCGAGGTGAGCCCGGAGGCCCCGGGGCCCCAGCGAGTGGAGGGGCCCTGGCTCGAACATGCGTGCCCCCCGCCTCCACCCAGGCACGGCCCACCCAGGGGCCCCGTCACGCCAGGGTGTGCCTGGCCGAGGCCCAGGCTGGGGTGGGATGCGGGGTCTGATGGAGCACTTGCTCCTTTGCACGCAAGGCCCCCGGCTGTTCCGGGTCACTGCCATCCTGCCTCGGGCCTCAGCCGGACCGTCTGCTTCACCCCGCTTGGCCCTCCACCCTCCCTCCACCCTCACCCCTCCTGACTCCCCCTCTGACGCTCCATCTGGGGCGGGGTGGAGGCGCCTGCCCTGTGTCTCCTCCTCTGCTCCCCTCCTCCGCCCCCGTGTGGTCCGGTCCTCACTGGGCCAGCACCCTCTCACGGGCTCTGTGTTCAATCTCGGGGCCGGCCGCCCCCACCTTCCTGCCGGCGGCCCTGGAAGGGCCTTCCCCCCACACCCCCGAGGGCACCAGACCCAACCTTTCCCTCCCTGTGTGCCCAGCGCACGGGAAAGTGGCGGGAGCCAGGCAGGGGCGAGGCAGGCAGAGGGAGACGTGCGGGGATGCCCGTGGGGGCACGACGTACCTTCCTGGACCTCCTCTGCGGGAACAGCACCATGGGGAGGGGGAGAGAGAGAGTCAGGGGTGAGCCTGGGCCCAGGCTGCGGGCAGGGGCGCAGAGGGAGGGGTGGGGGGCGGGGTCCGAGCAGAAGCACACTGTGAGTAGGTCACACGGCCCCTCTGTCCCTGCTCAGACCCACACGTGCTCCCCGTGTGCACAGGCGCCCACACGGGACTGAAGTCATGGCACATACCTGGTTCATGGACTTCATGGGGGAGAGGGGGCGCGGAAGAAGCGGTCAAAGGAGGAAGGATCCGAGGTTAATGGAAACACCAGCCGCCATTCGGGAGGGTCAGTGGCCGAGGACAGGGGCAGGGGGCACGCAGGAAGCCAGTGAGACCCGGTCAGTGTTGGCAGGCACTGCCGCCCCCGATCCCGTCCCTGCCTCGCTGACCTGATGGGGAGCCAGGGCCCAAGGGTGGATCTGGGGGGGACACTGGGGTTCCCACCTGTCCTTCCCCCCAAGGGGGCCCGGCAGGGGCTGGCAAGCTCTGGCTGTGGCTGGTGAGGGGGCACGGAGCTGGCGGGGCAGGGCCCGCAGCCCAGGGAAGCAGCCCCCCAGCGGGCACCCCACTCCCTCCCCACCGCCCTCTGCTCCTGGCCTCTGGGGGCACACAGACTCGGGCACGGGGCTCTGCTGCTCTGCCTAGTGATCCGAGCACGGGCTCCCCGGCCCTCCCGTTGTCCCTCTGGAGTCTGAGGAGGGGCCCGCAGGGCGGGTGGGTGGGGCTGTGGGTGTGGAACATCCCTGCTGGGGGCTGACGGGCTGTCCCCCCGTCACCCTATGCTCACCCACCGTCTGGCCGAGGCCCTCGCCTGCCCAGGGGTCGGCCTCGGCCGCGGGCTCTCGGGTCCCCACCCTGGGCCTGTTTTCAGGGCCTCAGAGGCCGACCCTGTCCAGTAGTCCCGCCACCAGCCCGGCCTCCCTGTGCCGGGGCCTTGAGCCCCGTCTGCAGCCCAGCCTGAGTCAGGAGGGTGCCTGGCCTTTGGGGACCCCTCCTCTCTGGTCAAGCATTGGCCATGGTTAGTGGGTGATGTTAGGGCCACATGTGGGAGTCCTTTGCCGGCGGGCACCGCGCTGCCTCCCTGCCCCCTCCCCCACCCTGCATGGGCTCCGGCCAGGCTCTGAGCCCCACATGGGGACCAGAAGTCCTAGGTCCTCATACCTTCTTCATGGACTTCTGCAGGTGGAGGAGGCCGGGTGTGCAGGCGGCGGAGGGGGAGAGAGGAAAGGTTAGGCCAGGAGCACACAGCACGTCCTTAGGGGGTGGGGGCACGCTGGGAGGGCACAGAGCGCTGAGGGTGCGTGTGGGGGCCGGGGTCCTGGACCCCTCTTACCTTCCTCCTGGGCCTCTTCTGAGGTGAGAGCAGCGGGAGCGAGGGGGAGAGAGGAGACAAGAATAGTCATATAGGGAGCACATGGGGTGGCAGGAAGGAGGCCGGCCCCTGAAAGGAGCAGCTAGGGCTCTGGGTCAGAGGTGGTGAGCCCTCGAGACCAGGCTGAGGGCTGCCTTTGTCCTGTGACCCCCTCTGGGATCCCGGGGCTCCAGCTCCATGCTCCCTCCTCGGGGCCCAGGTCCCCCAGATGGGCCTCGGGACCCTGCCTGCCTGCCCGCCCTAGCATGGCAGGGGGTGTCCTTGCAGGAGGGGCCGGTCCTGCTCCACGGGAGACGCAAGTGAGGACCGGGGACGAACCCCACTGTGGTAAGAAGAGCCCGGAGGGTCTCTGCGTGAGCCTGAGCTGACGTGGACACTGAGGGTCTCGGAGGAAAATGGGGGCGGGGGACCCTTCCTGCCCGCCACGCAGCCTTCCCCCGGGAAGGGGCGGCTCCCCAGGACCGCGCGGCCCACTCAGAAATGAGTCTTTCCACCTTTTCAGCACAAAAAAGAAATGTTTTGCTCAACGTTGTTAGGGGAGCCAAGTGTTTTCAAAATATTTTCAAAACATGGCACCCAGCGCGTCTTGCAGATTAGCCTGCCCGGCGACGTCGCATGAGCCCCGCGGTGGGTTTGAGCGCCTGCCACGCCTCTCTGCGCCCTTCCCAGGCGCCCGGCTCCCCTGTGCCCCACGCCTGCCCGGGCACGACCAGGAGGCTCCCCTCGACGCTGGGCTGGGGATGCTGGAGGCACGGGGACAGAGATGGAGAGAGACAGGGACGGAGACAGAGACAGGGAGACACAAGCGGGTCCACACGACCCGGCCCCCGACGTGAACGAGGACGAGTGGGGGTGCACTCGTCCGCTCTGTCCATACGGCCCTGCCGGGGGTGGGGGGGTCTGCTGAAGGATGGGCCCGTGGGTCTCCGTTAGCGGGTGACGACGCGGGAGATGAGCGGTGGCCGCAAGCCACACACGATGAGAAGCCAGAGAAGCGCAGTGGGGCTGAGGCCGAGAGCCGAGCCGAGCGGGGCCGCCAGGGCCGGGGCGTGGGGGCCGTGCGGCCGGCAGGATTACCTTCCTCCTCGCACTGCTCTGCAATGAGACAGGACACAGGGGTGTTAGTGGGCGCCCCGGGAGCCCACCGCCCCAGCCCCGAGCCGCCAAGGGGGGTCTGGGGGACCTCGGGCCTGGACAGCCCGGGAGTCCCGCTGGGGTGGGGGCCGGGTGCGCAGGGCCCCCGGGAGAGTGTGGCAGGGCCCTTGCCCGACGGATCTGCAGGGCAGGCCGGGCGTGCGGGGCCAGGTGCGGATGGGACCACCTCTCGGGCTGTGTCCTGGGCGGAAGGGGGGCCCCAGGTGCGGGTGGGAGTGGGGAGCCCATGCCCAGAGGGGGTCGGCCTGGCGGCCAGTGGGGAAGGCAGCAAAGCTCTGGCTTCCCACCAGGGGTTCCCATGGGGGGTCCCGAGGAGAACCCTGCTGTCGACAGTCGATGGGCCCGTGTCATGTCTGACTTGTCTACGGGGGGCGGACGTAGAAGGAAAATCGTGGGATACTTACCCTCGACCTGTTCACTTTTGGGGGCCGAGGGTGGGGGGAAGAGAGAGAGAGAGAGCAGGTGAGCTGGGCTTCCACTCAGCGTCCCCAGGAGCCTGGGCCGGGGCCCCGCGGGCGGCGAGGACGAGGACGAGGACCGGTACTCACACTTCCTCGTCAGACATGGCGGCGGCGGGGCAGCTCCTGCGGGAGGGAGCGGGGCCGGGGTCAGAAGGGCCATGGTCCGGGGGTGCTGGGAGGGTGAGCACCGGGCCCTAGGCCGGGGTGTGAGGGGACATCCAAGGGCAGGGTGGAGGCCGGCTCTGCGGCCTCGAGCGGCCCCCCTTCCTGCCCTGGCTCCAGCCTGGAGCTTGGGATCCCGGGCTGGACGGGATGTGGGAAGGTCATGGCGTCCACCCCCACCCAGGGCAGACATCCTCTCTACAGCGTTCCCCGAAGGGGGGGTCATCCAGAATGCACGGGGCTTGTCCAGGCCGTTTCGGGCAGCAGGAAAATCCTGCTGATGTGGCTGGAAATCTGCTTCTCAGAGCCTCTGCCTTGGGGCCGAGGTGGTGGTGGGGGGGCCTTGCCGGGAGCCCCGCGCCCCCTGCAGACGTGCTGGGCCGTCCTGGGCCCTCGTGCCTCACCTCCCCCTGACAGCCCCTCTGGGCGCGAGCCCAGAGCTCCCTTCCCCAGCTGGCGGTCTCCTGCAGGGACCCCATGTTCTCCTGCGGGGGTGCCTGGGAGTCCCCCACAGCCCCCGTGCCGTCCTCGCTCCCCAAATCACAGGGGTGTGTGAGCCGTTCTCCCTGTCTGCTCCACCCTGCCCCCGCCCGGAGCAGCCTGGGCCCCAAGCTCATGGGCCCGGGCTCCAGGCTGCTCCTCCGTGCCTTCCCCAGCCCGGGGTCCTGAGCAAAGAACCGAGCGGACAGTCCCCTCTGGCCGCCCCTCGACCCCCGCCCGCTCTCCCCGGCCCCGTGGATGCTCTTCATTTGTCAGCGTCTGTGGGGAAGCTCGGTGCCTGGGCCTGGCGGCACGTGTGTAGGTGCGGCTGTGGCGCTCGGGACCCTGGACCCGTGAGCTGGTCTCCACACACGCCGGAGGCCGCCCGGGGCCCAGGAACACTGGAGCAGCTGCCTCCGAATGTTGGCCTGCGGCTCAAAACCCAGAGTTCACGACAGCCCTGTCGCAGCGCTGGGGGAGGACGACCGTTGGGCCCCCCGCCCCCGGGGAGCTCCGTGTAAGGAAACCACAAGCTGGTGGCCCTCACATCGCTAAGGCGGGCAGGGCTGTCGGAGGCCTCCGTCAAGAACGTTAACTTTCCCAGAGCGGGGGGGCTCCAGGCAACATTGACCCCCAGAACTCTGCTCCCCGCACCCCAGCGAGATACGGCTCTTTCCTGAAAGAGGGCCCTGCTGCCCACTCAAGTTAGAGCCTCCGGCCTGTGTGCAGCTGGGGGTCTCGGCCTCCCACGGGCCCCGCCCCCACCTCGGGGCCGCTCTCCGGGGTGGGGGTTCCCGTGAGCCCAGGGCCTCGCCCCACTGGCCCCCCTTGACCCTGGCCGGGCCCTACACCTGTCAGTGGCCTCAAGAGGGGGCAGGGGTGGCCTGAGCCGGGGGTGGGTTATTTTTAAGAAGCCCGTGGCAGCTGAGGTGTCCAGAAATAGGCACCCGAATCAGCCAAGACGCCTCTGACCAGAAACCCAAGACGCGGGGAGGGGGGCTGAGGGCAGCCGCCGGCTCAGGTCTCTGCCTGGCTGCCCCCCCCCGCCCCCTCCCCCGGCCCCCTCAGCCCCTGCAGGTGTCCCGGGCCCGCCTGAGCTTCTGCACCTTGCTGTCCTGCATTCCGGGCTGGAGTCTGGGGGGCAGCAGGAGAAAGCCCGTATCCCCGGGCGGGGGGCCTAGAAACCCCGCGTGCATCGGGGCGGCAAAGCCCCACTGACCCCGGGGGAGGCTACAGCTTGTCCAGGACCCTGCCGCTCTGCCCAGGGGAGCCCTCTCCCCACCCCAGCTCGCCATCTGTCGGGAGGGCCTGGGGTGGGGCGGCTGGAGGGCGGGGACAGCGTTTCGACAGCCGGGAAGGAAGACAGGTGTCCATTTCGTGCTCTGCCCTCAGCGTGGGGGGCGGGGGGGAGAGGGAAAATAGCCCCTGAGGCCAGAGCTCCTTGGAGACACACACCCTCCTTCCCAGGTGACAAGATGGGGTGGGGAGGGGGAGGCCCTGCCCCTCCCTGGCCGTGGGCCCCCCGCTGTGTCGCCCCCCACACCCTCGGCCCCCATCCTGCAGGGGTTCCTTGCCCGGGGCCCCCTGTCGAGGGCTGAGGGTCCCCAAAGGAGCTGGCGGGCAGGGGTGCGGGGAGGGCGGGGAGGTTAAGGAGTGTGGGCGGGGCCTCCGGGCGGCGCACGTGCTCCTCCTCCGTGGGCCACGGTGGGACCATCCAGAGCAGCAGGAAAGATCCTGGGTCCCCACTCCACCCCGCCTGGCCCTGTTTGCTCCTGTCCTTGACCTCAGGAGCTGTCCCTGAGCCCACCCCCGCCCCTCCCGCCACCTCTCCCCATGGGACCGCCCCTGGGGTGAATTACACGAGACCCCTCGTGCTTGTCTACGCATGGCAGCGTTGGGGGCAACGACCGCTTGAGGCCGAGAGCCCCCAGCCTCGGAGGGGAGCTGGCCTGGGGCCCTGTGCTTCCTGGAGCCCCTCGGGGAGGCCCAGGTAGCCCTGGGGGTGAGCCAGGACCCCGCGCCGGGCGGCCCAGCCCTCAGAGTTGCGGACCCTGGCCTTCCTGAGACCCCTGCACCTCTCCCCATTCCCCCGCCCCCTTCCCTCCAGGGAACCCCCGCCCCCTGCCCCTCCCACCGGCTGCCGGGCCGCAATCGGAGCGGATTCCCTGTGTGGGCATCGGAGAACATCACCCTCGGCGCCAGGACCCTCGGGACCCTAGGGCGGCTCTGCGGGCTCTCCAAGCTGCCAGGCTCAGAGCTGAGACGTGCAAACACGGCCTCCTGGGCCCTCGGCACCCCGGGACGCCGGATGCACCTCACATAGCAGGGGGCCCCTCGCAGCCCCGGGCCATACCGACCTGTGGCTGAGTCCGGAGAGGAGGGTGGGGCTCCCTGTGGACGGGACGGCTCAGGCACTGGCCGCCGGCTCACCTCCCATGTTATAGTGACACTCGATCTTGCCCAAAAGCCCATTGGCCAGGGGCTGGGCAGCCGGGCGCGTGGGGCAGGCGGGAAGGGGCTGTGCCCATGCGGGCCCCTTACCAAGTATAGGAAAGCAGAGGAGGAGGCCCGAGGAGGCGAGGATGGGGGACGTGCGTGGAGAAGGGGACGAGGAAGTGTCAGCTTCTATTTTTACCTCCCCCCCCCCGACAGTGGGCACATTCCTGACGGCTGAGGAGGGCCGACAGGCCGGACCGGGTGGCCCGGGGCTCTCCCTGGGCCGGGCTGCTGCGGGGTCCCCAGCCTGGGGCCCCGACTCCCCCGGCCCAGCCGCCGTCCCTCCGAGGTGTTGGGGTCGCGTGTCCCTTGCTGCAGCCCCCCTGTCTCCTCCGTCGGAGCGCGTGGCCCGAGGTCCAGGGTCCCCCGTGGAGTGGAGGGCTCTGCGAGTCCTCGGCTGGGTGTCCGTCACGTCTGAGCCCCGCTCAGGGCCCAGACCCAGGGCCTGTGGGACAAACGGGCCCGAGAAGTCACAGCCCAAGCGGGAGCTCGAGGGCTGAGGGTCCTCCTCGCCCCAGGTGCTGGCCTTCCTCCCCAAGGCTGGGGCCGCACCTCTGCCCTCAGCCTGGGAGCCCTCTGTCTGGGGGTCCCGACCATGGGGCCTCTGTCCCCGCAGCCGGCCGAGCCCGGCCCTTCTGTCCGAGGGACCCCAGCCAGCAGACATCTTGCCCGGGCCTCTGATGGTCGCCTTGCTTGCCCCTCCTTAGGGAAACCGAGACACGAGAGGGGCTGGGGCCGGGGCCGGGGCCGAGGCCGTCGGCACCTCCTTCCAGGCCTGAGGGCTCTGGGCGAGGGACTGTGGAGCACGGACAACCTGGTCCAGGCAAGAGCTGGTGAGGCGGCAGGGGGATAGGGTGAGCCCAGGGAGATGCCCATGAGGCCCCTGCCCTCTGGAGGCTCTGAGTCAGGGACGCCAGCACCACAGGCCGCAGCCCCCGCTCCACGAGGTCCATGCCGGTCCTCAGAGGCTTCTGGAAGGCTCCCATCGGTTCCTTGTTCAGTGAGGCCCCAGGGACCCAAGACAGGAGGGGCCTGCCTACAGCCCTGCAGCGAGGGGACACAGAGACCCTCTCCCCCACTCCCCAAGGTGGCCCGTGGAGGTGGCCCATGGAGGTTGATCCACCTGTCCACCTGTCCAGGTCCTCGGACCGGCAAGGGCTTGGAGGGCCACATGCCGCTGACCCTTGGCCAGCTCCGCCCCAAGGGACTGTCCACAGAGTCCCTTCCAGGGAAGGCCCCTGGGGCAGGTCCTGGGGACCCGCCGGGACTGCCTCCTCCCCATGGAGGGACTTCTCGCTCTGCTTGGAGACCCGAGGACAGCCCCCCAACACACACACACACACACAGATGTGGGCACACGCGTGACCGCACATGTGGGAGCCTCGGCCCTTGTCCGCGGGCCGTGCTGGAGCTTGGCCCCAGGGAGCCCCGTGCACCCCCAGCCCTGCTCAGACGGCCGGCACCCGGCTCCCGGGGGCTGCCCGCTGCCCTGGCCGGGCCCCCGCGGCTCTCAGCAGCCGCACCTGCAGACGGGCCCACCCAGGCCCTGCAGTGGCCCCGCGTGGCCAGCAGAGGAGGGTGGCCGCCTGCTCAGTGGCCTTGGCCCCTGGCAGGGGCTGTCCCGTGAACCAGCCGAGCCAGCAAGCGGGCGCTGAGGTCAGAGGAATCACACAGGTTTTATTTTGGGTATCCGTGACCTCCCCTCGGGGCACCAGGCCCATGGTACGGTGGGACAGGAGTGCGCCGGCTCTGCTGGGCAGGCCGCAGGCCTCCGAGAGCGTTCGGCAGGTAATCCACACCCCGTTCCTTCTGGCCTGGCCCGGTGGGGGTGGGAGGAGAGGGCCGGGCAGGAGTCTGCCCTGGGGGCTGGCAGGGGTCGGGGGCTCGGGGTGGACGCCAGGGATGGGGTGACCCAGCCCTGGTTGGGGCGGACAGCTGATCCCAACCCCGGAAAGGGGCTGGCCGGGGGATCTCGGGGACAGCTCAGCCCAGGGACAGCGGGGGGTGGGCCGCTGAAGCCGGCAAAGCTGGTTGAGGCCGCAGAGCCGGGAGGAAGCCTCGAGAAGGGAGAGGCGGCCCCCAAATAGCTTGGCTCCAGCCGTCCTCAGGGGTGACCTCAGGGTGGGGGTGGGGAGATCAGGGCCCCCACAGTCTGGGTCTGGCCCCAGTCTGCATGGAGGGGAGTGGCGCGGCCCACGGGACCTAGGACGGGTCCTGGGCGCCCACGCTGGTGCCAGCCCCACCGGCTTGGCCTCTGCCAGGCCCCAGATAGAAGCTGCTGGCACAGCGCTTCGGGGACAGTCCTTCCCCAGCCCTGGACGCCTGCCACCCCACACGCCCTGGGTGCTTCTGCAGGATCTGTAGAGGACGAGTTGGCCCCTGGGGGGGCTGGCCCTCCGTGCCTGGGGCAGGTGAGCCGTGGGGCAGACGTGGTTCTCAGGCGGGCCGGACATTCCCGGCCGGGGACCCCTCGGGCAAGGCCCTTCCGATCCTCGGGACCACCTGAAGGCTCTGGGAGGTGGGCGCTTGCCATCACGGCCGCATTGGGGTCAGCGGTACTCAGAGGAGCCAAACCCTGGTCCTCATCCCCGGGGCACCGAGCACGTGGAGCAGGGCCCGTGTGGGTCGGGCCCACGTGGGTCGGGGCTGCGTGGCTGGCGGTCACCGTCCTCCCACCTGCCTCGCATCCCGCGGTGCCATCCACTTCGGTCCCTGCTCCTTGCCCGGCCCCGGACCTTGCACGGCCCCCTCTGCTGCTGCCCTTGGACGTCCCATCCAGCTGGGTGGGAAGGAGAGAGCGGCGTGTCCCCCGGGAAAAGCCCCCGCCGGCAGAGCAGTCTCCATGGTGGGCCGTGGGCGGGAGGGGATGGCCGTGGCCTCGTGCAGTTTGAACACTCCCGATGGGGCCCTATTGACCCCATCCTCGGGGGGGCAGGTAGACTGAGACCCGAAGGCTTCAAACAACGGACCTTCAAGCAAGCCTAGAATGCCAGAGGTCTAGCGGTGCTGCCCTTCGAAGGAGCTCCCCAGGTGATGAGGGCATCGGGGCCCAGGGGTGGGAGCACAGTCTCCAGCCTGTCTCCCCTTCACACTCTGGTCCGCTCCCCCCTCCCCAGCCATTTGTTCCCATGCGTCCATTCTCATGCTCACCAGCTGCCCCCCTCCCCACCACTGTCCATCCAAGCAGCACCCAGCCCCTGCTTACACGGCACACACCGATCCAGCTGCCTCTCCACTGCTTCTCCCATCTGCTGTCCTCACGATGCTTTTTCCATCCATTTACCTTCTGTACACCCACCCACGTACCCATCCATCTTTCTATACCCATCCCTCCATCACCCAAGATCTGTCCCCCATCTATTATACACCAGCCCATCTACCCATCCATCCATCCATCATCCATCCATCCACCCATTTACTCACCCATCCACCCACCCATCCATCCATCCA
>JAQQSY010001114.1:0-14623 GCA_028646535.1 Procyon lotor | reverse complement strand
ATCCTAAGACCTTTTTAAAAAAACAAATACAAAAGCCAGTCTACATTGAAAGTGATCAAAATCAAGCTAAAAAAAGACAACTGCTACTACCAGTTGCCACCCCTAGGTGGGGAGGTAGGGAAAAGGAATTCATTTCCTAGGATTAACCACCTAAGTTCATGCATGAGCATGCAAAAACATTAGTCTAAAAAGGCTGGAACAAACACACTGAAAACTAATCAATGTAGTTCCTGGCAGGCAAAGAAACATTAACAATAATATAACAATAATAGCATGGGGTAGTGGAGAGAGAAATTAACTAGAAATCTGAAGTCTTGGGTTCTGGTTCATTTCCATCTGTGGTGGATGACCTTGGAGAAAATGAGTGTCTTTGAATAAAGCTCTACATTTTTATTTCCTTACCTGTAAGAGTTCAGAGCGGCCCTCATTTAACTCTGCAGGGATCCACAGCCTTTTGAAGTCGCGATCTTCATTGTCACCCTGTCCATCATACGCACTATCACGACTGCTGTTAGAGAAAGCATGGTGTCAGTCTGCCTCCAAAACTGGGATAACTATTACTTAATTGAACACAAAGATCAAAGATTTAAGGCCTAATTTCATCTTTCAAAAGTAATCTATGAAAAAATTAACAATACCAAAATTTGAGATGATGAGCTAGAATTCTTCTAAGAGCAGATACATCAACTTCTCTGGTTGACCTCTGTACCCAATCCATATTAAGTAAGACTTAATTTTTTTTTTCTGACTACCAAAGTAGTAAGATGTTTATTTTAAGTAAATTTGAGAACTTTCAAAAGAAAGAAGAAGAAAATTCATCCCACTCCAACTGATAGCAATGCCACCTGCCAAAAAAAGTGCTATTAGCAAATTGGTGTTTTTACTAATAGATTTTTTTTATTTTTTGTGAAGTCTGTTTTCTTTCCATAAGAATCATGTATTTTTTAAAGATTTATTTATTCATTTATTTTTAGAGAGAGATAGAGCGAGCACATGGAGAGAGAGGGAGAAGCAGACTCCACACTTGAGAAGGGAGCCCGATGTGGGGCTTGATCCCAGGAGCCAAGGATCAGGATCTGAGCCAAAGGCAAATGCTTAACCAAATAAGCCACCCAGGTGCCCCAAGAATTATATATATTTTTAAAGAGCTAATTTTTTGATTAACCCAATCTATTGTTATGTTTCAATAAATTGTCTTCACGCGGCTGTAAAAAAGAAGTGGCCCGAAGTTTCAATGCAACCCTTAACATGCTGATTATAGTCATTTCAAAATAAAAAAAGTAAAAAGGCAAAGGATTCCCAATGACTGAATCAGATTTCATTCCCCACTTAGTAACAACAAAAGCTACATAGTATTAATAAAGAGGTATGCTGAGAAGCGAAATGTGTGCCTCATAAGGCCTAAGATGAGGCTCTGTCAGTGCCCCTCTCATGAAGACCTTCCAAACAACGGTCTTTAGGGACCCTCAATGTTCAAGATTGCTCTTTATTACTTTTACTTTTTGATAAAAGTCACCATCTCCCGTCATTAGAGAAGATCATCGAAAGTTTGAGCATCAGGGCCCCCCACAGAATGTGAGAAGGAACAAGAATGGCAAGAGGAGCTTTCAAGTAGCCAGTTGGAAACCCTGAAAGTTAAGCTCTAGTAAAGTCTTAGGCAGATTGACCCCTCAGGGCTATCATGACGCAGGACACCTCCATGAAGCCATCTCCGCGTGTCAGGTAAAGGTACCCTTTCCAATAGCCCCTCTGCCCCCTTCTTTTTCTTCCACAGAAGCACCTACTGAACCAAATTACGTCAGTTCGTTTACCTGTTCCCAGAACTTGACTATGAACCCCTTAAGCAGCAGGGTCCATATCCATCTTCTCTGCATCGCTAACAAACACCTACCACTAAAGCAAAGCTGGTAATTGAATTAAAGAACAAACGAAATTTGGCCATTTCACGGCCACAAGATGACCACTCAAAAAACCTCGGTTCCACACTCCAAAAAAAATCACTGGAAAGCACTGCGGATCTTCAAAGAAGCCCCTTGAAGAGATGAAGAAGGTAATTGCATTGCAGATCTCATTTGCCTGACTCCCCTAGAGGCCCCGCTACCACAATGTCCTCTCTCTGTTCCCCTTCCTTTCCTCTTCCAGGTTTCTCCTTTGCTCTCTCAAAACTCCAGCCTCCACTGGCTGGCCCCGTCTGGGCATCGCGGGAGTTGCCAACATCCTCTCCTGAAGAAAATCAACTTAACTTTGCTCAGCACCAACTGACACTTAGGTGAACACAACAAAAGATGCAGGCTTAGTAGCCTCCTGGGAGCAAAGGATCCCTCCCCCTTAGAAGCAGGCTTGAGGGAAGGCTATAAATACTTAAGCATTAATATTATTATCCTTGTCACAGAAACACAATGAATTAATGATTTCCTGGACCGTCTCTGGGGATGACCTCAATGCCTCCATCCCCTGATCCTTTTATCTTATTACATTTCCTCCCTGAAGTCTTCCCTCCTTAGAGCCAGAACTGTCATCTGTAAGTAATGGGCCATGTACACAGATCCTACTCTTTCAATGAACAGAGTTGGGGGCCTGTTTCCGCCCCCACTCTCCTGTCTCCACGGGGTGCTCAATATCTGTGTGTCATCCCTGAACAATTTTCATCAACTTGCTCAGAACTTGCCTGAGGAGAAGGGGGGGCGGGGCTGGAGCGGAACCGTCTCTTTAATGGGATTTTAATGTGATCTTCAGCAAACTAATCTTATTTAGATATCATAGGAAGCCATGTAATCTCATCTGGGCACTCTGATTTCCTACAGAAAAAGGAAAGCTTGGTAATTCAGTTTCAGCAACAGGAACACTTTAATAAAATCTGCTTCCGGAGGTTAAATGAGCAGACGAACAGCTGCAGTCCCAACACCCTATATCCATCTCACTGATTGGGACAACTGACAACAAAATGACCAGTCGGACGACTATTTAAGTAGAACCGGCGCTAAGAACTTATGCCATTGTCATACGCCTCCTCTCTTGGTGCCAGTGTTTCTGAATCATGTGCTTAACCGTGGAGGGACTAAGCTGGGATCCGAGAGGACTGAGTCCCTGGTATGGTTCTACCACCTGCATGCGGGCTGTACCCTTGACTTTAAACCTTGGTTTCTTTGCTGAAACTGATGACGCTGTGGCCTGGATTGCGACACGCGGGCACCCACGCTAGGCTTATAAAATAGCTGCTCCTTCAAAACGATGTTTTTTAATGTTCCTCCGAGGCGTGGTTGAAGGAGTGGCTGGAGACCGCCACGCAGAAGCGCAGAGGAGGAATGGGGCGGCAGCGCTCACTCTCACCACGATCTCTAGCAATTCAGCTCTGGTCCCAAGCAGGTGTAACCCACTCTTCCCGGAAGGAGGTCCGGGAAATACAACCTTCTCCATCTCACCCAGGGATGTTGTAATTAATACCTTACCAATTGGCTCCCCGGAAACCCATCTAAGTACCATATCCTTAATCCCGCCCTGCCTACTTCAAAAAATCATTGGAAGAGCCTTACCGTCTTACCGTCTTACTAGCCTTACCGTCCATCAAGCTCAACGAACTGTTATAGACTGAATGTTTGGGCTCCTCCAAAATTCACTTGTTGAACCCTAATCCCCAACGCGATGGTATTTGGAGGTGAAGCCTTTGGGAGATGATTAGGTCATGAGTGTGGAGTCCTCATGAGTGGGATTCATGTCTTTATAAGACAGACTCCAGAGGGGGTTTGGGTGGCTCGGTGGGTTAAGTGCTTGACTCTTAATTTCAGCTCAGGTAGTGATCTCAGGGTCATGAGATCCAGCCCCACGTTGGGTTCTGCACTGGGCATGGAGCCTGCTTTGGACTGTCTTTCTCCTTCTCCCTCTGACCCCTGCCCCCAACTATCTCTCCTTCTCTCTCTCTAAAAAAAAAGAGAGAAAGAGACCCCAGAGAGCTTCCTTCTCTCTTCACATGTGAGGACAGTAAAAAGACAGTTGTCTCCGAACAGGAAGCAGATGTTCAGACACCAAATCTGCCAGCACCTTGACCTTGGACTTCCTAGCCTCCAGAACTGTGAGAAGTAAATTTCTGTTGTTGTTGTTTGTAAGCCACCCGGTCTGTGATAACTCTTGTTATAGCATCCCAAATGGACTAAGACAATCTTTAATAGAGCTCCCTCTTCTTTATATATATATGTCTCTTGACCCAAAGTATCAGCTCCTTCAAAATAGGGATTGTGCTTGCCCATCTGTCCACCCCAAGGGCCTAACACATGACCTGGCACATAATAAATATCTGTTGCTTAATGGAGATCTATGCTGAATGTTTGCTGAACAAAATGATGAGTCTTTGTAACATGCCTAAAGTCTACAGACCTAAAGACACTATAGACATTATCTTCTTTAATTCTTACAAACATACACACACACACACACACACACACACACACACACACACGTACTATTTTCTTTTTAGAGACTAACAAAGCTAAAGCTCAGAAAAGATCTTTTGTACAATATGCATCTTATAAATGGACAGTTGGAATTTAAATCCTGACTTCTCTAATTCCAAAGTCAAGTTCTATTCATTTCATTATGATTTTTCACCAGTTTTTATATAATCTATGAATTAGAGTTAATATTAATAGACTCAAAGCATGCACCATTGGTTTTGTTAAAATAAACATTTGTTCTTAGAGCCTCTCAACTTTATTAGATGCCACAAAGTAAACATACTGATCATCGAGACTGTGCCCATTAAATCAGTCACATTTACTGAGGTATCCTCTCCTCCTAGAACTTCATTGTTTTGTTAAGGGAAACCTTTCAGTAAAGCAAGGCCAACGCTGTGTGAAGCAAAAAGGAGCCACCACCCACATATGTGGTAAGACTTAAAAGAAATGTCTACTTGTTCTCAGAACACTCTCTTGTTCTCTCTCACTCTGTTAGCTCTGGTCCCTAGAAACAGATTCTGAGGTGATAGTTTGTATGTTGGAGGTTTGGGGGGAGTATGTTCGGGAACAGCATCTGTGAGGGAATGAGCGATGTGTTGAGCAGAGGGAGGAGTTGAACTACGATACAGTTTCTAGAGACCTCAGCAGATTCTACAGGGAGCTCTAGAGCTTTATAATACAGCCCTTCCAAGTTGTTCCCAGTTGAGGTAAGAAGGCTAAACGTTTATATCTCAGCCTCAACCAATAGGAGAATAAGGCAGCCCCCTGCAAGGGGCATGAACTTGGTTAAGGCAACACCAAAAGGGTAAAGACAGTGCCCGAAGGACACAGTTTAAAGCTATCAACAGCTGAAGATTCTCAGCATCTGAGGAATGAGTGTGTCCGTCATGGGTGGGGCACTGGGTAGTGTAGCTTCCATCCCCATCATTCCATCTGGATCCACTTGCTTCTTCTTCTTAGTTCACCCCAGTTGGGAATAGCTCCTCCAGGATTCAGGCTGGTTCTGTTTCCTGCAGAAACTTTGGGAAGAAGGCTTATGGAATGAACCATAAGTCCTTCTGCTACACCTGCTCTCCACACCACATGTGGAACTCATTGTCTCTGTTTTCTACTACTCATCCTAGATTTCTGTCATCGTTCGTTAGCACCCCACTGATCTGGGTGGCTTAGACAGCGGACTGACAGACCCTCATCCCTGAGAGGTCTGAGCCCCTAGTCACCATGCCTTTCTCAAGCTCTGTGGGCATTCATTTATGTCAAGTTGGGCAAGAGATTACCAAGAGATGCCCCAGTGGTGACCTGTGTGACAAGCTCTCTCCCCTGTCCCCACTATGGAACAGTAGCCCTGCTTCTTCCTGACCATCAGGGTCAACGATCCCTGCTAGGTCATGATTCTTTTACTTGCCTGCTCGTCTCTTGGCGTGAAGAGTCCAAAGTCTGTAAGTAGCAGCCTTAGACTAAAGCTTAATGGACTCTTAACTGCATTTCCCCTGCTAGAGGCATTCTCTCTCTGGCAACCAAGAACAATAGACTTATGACCTAAAGCAAAAAGACAAGAAACACAAACACCCCCCACTTGGGTCACCATTTCTACTTCTATCCTTATTTCTCAGACCCTTGTAATTTATCCAAGAGTGGGTAGTTTTGTTGTTGTTGTTTTGTTTTTGTTTTCTTTTTTTTTTTAAGATTTTACTTATTTATTTATTTGACAGAGAGGAGAGAAATCACAAGTAGGCAGAGAGGCAGGCAGAGAGAGAGGGGGAAGCAGACTCCCCGCTGAGCAGAGAGCCCGATGTGGAGCTCGGTCCCAGGACCCTGAGATCATGACCTGAGCCAAAGGCAGAGGCTTTAACCCACTGAGCCACCCAGGTGCCCCTTGTTTTTGTTTTCTTATTTAGAGTATATTCTCTAATGCCCAGCTGCTCCCTTCAAAGTCCATTTCATCCTTCTACCGAACCGGCAGCTTCTGGGTAGTGTGCTCGGTGACATGCCCAGAGGATCCCACGTGCCTGCTGCCTCATCTCCTTTGCTGTAATGTGGGTCCCTTCACCTCGGATAATCTTATCAATGGATTATCAATCACCTTGTCAATGGATGACACATCCTAATTCCTTGAGTCCTAGTTCTGGCTGAGGCATGGGGTACAAGGAAAGAAAAACCATATTCAGAATATATGTTGACCGCCCTCAAGACAATTCACTGTCCTTCTAGGGTGGAAGGGTTCCGACATAATCAGTCGGCACCAAGTGGCTGGTCACTGTCCTTGAGAAATGTTGTTACAGCAGGGGCTCGGGGTCCGTCTCTGTTTCGGGAAGGCTGAACACTTGGCAGCGACATAGTTCAATCAGCCTTGGTACGAGAAAGCCCTTACTGCTGGCCTCATGCACGTCCTCTCCCTCCCATCATGCCACACACTAGTGAGCCCATTGTGCCTGCATTAGAGTGGCTAATGACAGAGGCTGGCTGACATGAACTAGCCAAGACTACCTCTTTCTTTGGCTCTTCAGTGGCTTTTCCATGGTGGATGCTCACTGATGACATTAACAACGTTTTAGGATCACACGTTGTGCCCACTCCCATAGGTCCATCCACATGCTTTCATCCTCCTGATCCTGCTGTCGCTCTCATTCTAGATCCCTGACCAATGAACCAAGACATTCACCCAAGAGTTTATGTATGGTCTGACCTAGGGTCAATTCTATTTCTAAACAAGACGGTGGATCTGGGGCAGCACCCAGATCTTTGCTCCTGAAAAGTTTCCCCATTGCTCTGTTTTTCAGGGAACACCTCGAATGGGGCTGAAGTGTAGCATTAAGTTCATTTTCAGCTTGTACCTCTTGCCCATAGGGACACCATGTTCTATGAACCATCTCTAGAACTCTCTGTGTGTTGCGCCATGCTGACCTTGCCACTCATTACAATTTTACCCACTTTGCTTCTGATTAAACGTCTCCACCCAGCCTCTATTATTTAGGATCTGATCAACCCTGCTGCAGTCAGGGAAACTGGTTCTGTAACAGTAGCCCCTACCGTCCACCCTGGCCTGATCTTGGTGCTGCTGGTCCCCGCTCAACAGGGTAGCCCTAATTGCTTTGCTAAATGGAGTATCCCTGCAGTCCCTCTTAATACACGCAGGCAGCCTTCCTCCTTTTCACAGCAGAGCCACGCCAACATGCCCCCTTTTTCCATGCCTTGTGATCCTTTCTTCTATTGTCTGCCGCAGTAGCTCCAACGTTTCTGCTTCCCATTGCCTAGTCCAAGCATCCAAGGGTCATCACGGCCGCTTGTTAGCACAGTCTCCCAGGGTCCTCTTCTGTATCGTGGGAGACATAAATCCTGGATCACAGAGGAATGCTCTCATTTTGATCAATTCTCCCTTACCCAGCTTCACGTTTTATCACCCCTTGATTCAACACCCTCAGGATCCAACTCCATGCACGCTATCCGGGCGCCACAGGTATGTAAATAGCCAGGTCCTGCAGTGCCTTTTTTCCCCTCAGCAGACCAAGCATCTCACTGGCCAAGTTATGTCATGATTTGACAATAATTATGGGTCTGGTAGCCAAGTGAGGGATGGAGTTTTACCCTGAGAGCTGCACATGCTCTCCGGCAGTCATTTCATTGCCTTCGACCAAAGGAGAGAGCACTTACCTTTTTTTTTTTAATTTTATTTATTTTGTTTATTTTAGAGAGAAAAGAGAGTAGGGACATGGGGGGGTGGGGAGGAGTAGAGAGAGAGAGAGAATCTGAAGCAGACTCCCCGTGTCAAGCACAAAGCCCAATGTGGGGCGCGATCTCACAGCCCTGAGATCACGACCTGAGCCGAAATCACAAGTTGGACACTTAACTGACTGAGCCACCCGGGTTCCCCACTTGCTGTTCAAAGGAAGGAGTGTGTCATCTCGGCAAGCTGGACAGTGCAGGGAGAAGGACAGTTTCAAGCTTCTCGAATGCACTGACACAGATACCACTGTCTCAAGTCTCAAGATCCCTTTCTTGCCAAACCGGGGTCCTGACTTTGGCATTGAAGACTTGCCAACCTCTAGAATTTCACCCTCTCTGGAGTCCCACCACCCGAGGCTGGGCCTGCTCCTCGGCTTTGTCTGTTCTCCAGCTACGAGAGACTCGGGGTCTCTTAAGCTACCAACGAGGCCTTCTTGCTGTCATACATGGCCCCAAATTGGTGATGAGTCACCTTCAACTTTTGTTGTCCTCGAATGCACTGACAGCACTTACCAATGTCCACCAGATTCTAAATCCCTTACATTCACCACTTCCCCGGTACCTTCCGATCATCTGAGCTAGGGCACCAGCTGGTACGGTCCTAGCTCATGACACCTCAACCCAGTTTTACCCTTTTACCTACTGCATGCCCTGGGCTCCTCCTCGCCAGCCGGCCAGTGAGGGGTCTAGTTCCAAAGTAGCATTTGAGAGGCTGCTTCCTAGGACCAGGTCTGCTATCACCTGGCTCAGGTGAAAGATTTGCATGTGTCAGTATTATCGAAGGATGTGCTCAGCAACAAAACCCCTGTTTTTATTGAAGGGGGAAGAAGCCAGTGGACCAGAGAGCAGTTGAATTGCCCTGCTTTGGTAATGCAAACGTCAGCCAAGCCCATAGGAGCTCGGCAAGTAGGAGAGCCCTTCACACTTGTCCCTCAAGGTGGCGAGGCAGACTGGCCTTTGTATTTCTGGGTCACTGCTCATTGAATGTGCTTAGGGCACAAACTTGGGCGGGACAGCCTCTGTGGCTTTCGGAGAGGAATGCAGAAGGCTGTCCAATGTGGCAAGATACGTGACAAGGTTTAAGTCTTTTACTACATATTACATATCTTCATTGGTAGCCAAAAAAGGAGGGGAGTCAAAGAAAAGAAGGTACACACTTCTCGCAGACAAATGTACTTCTATGACCTACATCCTAACTTTCTGGAGCCAAACTCACTCCAGAGGTACATTTCCTCATTTTTAATGTTCTTATGTCTTCCGTCTTTCTTTCCACACGTCTGTAAATCTTTTTTGAGATTCCAGGCTTGCTACTGGCTCTAAGGATACCAAGATGGCACTTCTGCCCTACAAGGGCCTTGCAGCCACGTAGGAAAGACTACATATGAGCAAATAAATCACAGTACGGTGCGGCAAGTGCTGGAGTGGGTAAACACCCAGAAAACCTTGGAGCAGAGGGGAGGAGAAGCCGGTCTGCTGCACAGAGTGATCTAGTAGACGCCACAGAAGTACCTCGAAGGTGTTAACTGAAACAACCAAATTCATGGGTCCTGGTTTTGTCACCTTCTGTCTTATTTTCCACTCTTTCGTTTTGAGTCACTTCAAGAACTGTGTTACGCTTTACTTCAAATGCCTTCTCTGATGCCTTATTCCTTAATAGGGGAATAAGAACTTCTAAAAAGGATAACCATCTTTGCCGTACACAAATACCCTTTCCATAAAATTTTAGTGTAAGTGACTTCTGGGTACATTTCTACGATGATGAGAATTCTGATTGAATTCAACTCAAATCTCAGATTTTCAAATTGGAAGAATGAGAAATAGGGGGTGGGGACCCTAGAAGTGAACATCGAGGAAGGTAAAATGAATAGCAGGACTAAAATAGAAATTTTTATGTGACAGCCTTAGAAGAATCTGAAGAAATTAACTTGAACCATTGAGTTTCACTTTGGTACTTTTTAGATTGGCTGGAATAAAAGACACATAAGGGTCCAACAGGGACAGGTCACCATGATCTACCAGATCTAAATGCATTCTGGAATGCAACTGGAGAAAAGCTCTATGGAAACCTGCTATTCTGAGAGTAAGGTTTCTGTGTCAATTAGGAGGCCAATCACAAGCAAGTAACAGAAATTGGGCCACGATGATATTAACACATCGGGGCTCCTTGTTCTCTCTGCACATGGATGTCAGGTGACCTCTGTAATCCACGCCATCATGTCTTTTCTCACAGCAGAAGAAGAGCAAAGGGTTGCATAGCCAACCCTTTCCTTCAGAAAAGAAAATGATTCCCCGGAAGTGCCCAAAGCAGAATTCTGGGCAAGTCTGGGGCCATAACTGGGCCCCAAAGCAGTCGCAAAGAAGGCTCTGGGTAAATGAACATTTCCATGTTCCATATCGACAGCTGCAAAAAGGGAGAATGTGGGAGATAACATGTTGGAAAGAGCCAGTAATCAGTATCTGTCACAGTTCTCATAAGTGAAGACATTAAGATAAAATTTTGAGAAACATCTACTCACCCACGGTCAGCTAAGGTGTTTAAATAAAGGTTATAAGACATTTCCTATCTCAGACATTCAAGTTACTGAACATCTCTGGAGAAAAAGTAGGATCTCAGAGTATGGAGTTTGTAGGAAAGACCATGTATAAGGAGAAAAAAAATTACTAACTTTATGGATATACACATTAACCCTGGAGCAAAAATTAAGTAGCTTCCTGCTGAAATTTCCAAAAAGGAGGCTCCAGAAAAGTTTCTAGAGAGAAAGGAGAAGCAAATGGAACTAATTGCACTTTACCAACTAATACCCCTCGTACACGACCTTCTCTCGTGATTAGACTCTATCCTAACTTAATTGAAGCCTGTTGAGTATTAACTTTAAGCCTCAGAAGGTAAATGTATTATAGTATTGCAGTTAGAATTTAGCTGCAAATATGTTTTAATTGTAAGAAGAACGATTGGTTTTTAGCAATACACATTGAAAAGACGGATGAGTTAACATCAATGCCTGCCGGCTGTTCTTGGTGAGATCCACGGCCACATTTGGGTTGCCCGTGAAAGTAAAGCTACCCACACCCCCAGAAGTTTTCTCCATGGTGGTCTGCAGGACAACCTGAAATGACAGGATGGATGCTCTGACGCACACAGTTGTGGTCACACCTGCTAGAATGTGAAGCCAGAACTGCTGTTCTTTTCTAGCTGTTGGGGGTTTTTTTTGTATTTTTTTCTTTATTTAAACTTAATTAACATGTACTGTATTATTAGTTTCATGGGTATAATTTAGTGATTCATCAGTTGCATACAACACCCAGTGATCATTACATCCCGTGCCCATTACATCCCGTGCCCTCCTTAATGCCCATCACCGGGTTACTCATCCCCCACACCCCCCCTCCAGCAACCTTCATTTTATTTCCTAGAGCTCAGTATCTCTTATGTTCTTCTCTAACCAAATGGAGCTGACGTACCCATAGCAACTCAGGGGCTCACGGGAGCTGAAACAATGCCAACCGATCTCCCTCTACCATCAGGATTTGCCATCCGCAGTCTGGATTTGTGAGACCTATAACCCTTGCCCTACCCTGGACTGGGGGCTTCCTATCTTCTTTTTTTCTCCACCTGTATGGAGAATTTCTCTTCTCATGTGAATAAAGAGTTCACACAATGGTCCACGGACACATTTTTAGGAGCACTGGTTCAAAGAAAAGGAACATGCTCTTAGTTTCTCTTTGAAAGTGACATTTAGTCTTTAAGCACATAATAATAACAGGATCATTGACATTCTCTTAATTTTGTCTGCTGGATCCATTCTTTCATTTTATGAACACTGAAATATTTATGAAGCTTTCTTCTTAAGACCAACTTCTTAAAATCGCTGCATTTTCCAGCTTCTAATTCTCTCACTCAAGTATAACCTTTAAAGGTGGTGAAAGAATGCTCTAGCTGTATCTATACAGAGAACATTCCGGAATCACAATCAAACACCAGTCTGCTGGGGTTCCCTATTAGCTAACCTGCTTCCAGAGGGGAAAAGAGTCCTTATATTAGACAACTTGTTGATACAAGCCAAAGGCTCATTGAATATTGTGGGTGTATGAATCAATTCATACAGCTGTAAAAAGTATTCTGATGCATGTTCTGTGGCTAATTTGCAATTGAAAATCCATTAACAGCACAAATGGAGATGAATATTGCCAACATGGACTGAGCAGGTGTGCCAAAATAGGGATTGAAATACATTCTGAAAGTGAGGTAAAGTACTTCCTGTAAAGCTGTCCAACTTTTTCTCTCCTCCACTAAAAGACAGTGAAGATAATTTAGATCATTCTGAGATAAATCTGTTGACAGGGGTTCTAACAAGATGAATGAAAGTAGAGAAAGAAGGATTTGGCCTCACACCAGGAGCTTGAAAAGGAAGTGTGAATTCTCCAGCTGCAAACAAACAAACATCCAGTCCATTTCAGAGGCAATTCCAACTGGGGCTCAAAAATTTGTGGGGGAATGACATGAAACGCTGATGTTGCAAAACCCAGCTAAGCAAGAGAGATGGGCTAGAGTAATCGTGTCACGTTACCAGAATTAGAATCCATTCAGCAAGACATTGAGCAAAAATTTGTTTTCCTTCCAAAGTGCCTTTACAGTTAGATTGAGGGCATGTTTGCCATGTCTGTAAGCATGATTGTTCTCCAGTGATCCGATCTAGGGAAAAAAGATGCTGGAGAGAACTGCAGTATTGTACATTAGGGAAGTGACATTCATACTGTCGTCTTCATTTCAATTCATTCTGTGAGACTTACCGTTCCGAGGATGTGATTTCCACATCACAATATGAATATTCAAAATGCTACTTTACATATCACATATGGTTTGGATTTGAATGATTTCTCCCCAGACTGGAGGGATTTCTCTCAAGCGAATCTGTGTGTGTTCTTTTAGATATATTCACTTAAAAAAAGTTTAGAAAGAACTTTTTAAAGGAACTCAAGAAAAAAATAATTTGAACTAGAGCTGAACGTTTTTCTGCTCTCTCAGATTTTTTTTTAAAATAACCAACCTAATGTTTTCCAAACTTAGTTAAACTCAGAATCATTAAAAGAAAAATAAAACTCAGATGTTGACATTTGAATTTGGGGATGGAAAGACAGAAAACAAATTAAAAGTGAAAGTGACAAAAACCACTAGTACCAAGCCTATGAGCAGAATATGATGTTATTGAAATAACGCTAAATATTCAGTTAGTTCACTGGAATGTTCAGGACACGAGAGGTTCTAGTTAGCTTCTATTTTCTAGATAATCAAAATGTTCCCTAAAAATCTCCTCCCTTTGTTTGTGCCCATCTCTTAAAGTACCTTGAAGTTGTAACTAAATATTAATGCAAACTGCACAGAGATAAAGAAGTACAGGAGATTTGGGATAAGCAAGATGTTTTTCTAGAGGGTAATACCTGTCTACATTTAAATATAACCACATCATGTACTATGAAATTATATATGGAAGGTCAGGGTAAGGGAGAACCTACCATTTACTTGGTATTTCTTATGTGCCTGCAGGGTCCCTTGAAAAGTTCCTTCACATTTTAACTCATTTACCATTCCAGGAAATCTTTGAGAGAGAATTTCACAAATAAGAAAACCATAGTTCAGAAAGGTTAATAAATGTGCCCCAAAATCACACAGCCAGTAATTGACAAAGCTGAGTTTCTAACTCAGGTCTGCCTAAACTCATGCCCTTTCTGTCATACCACTGTGACCTAGGCTGGACACCTAGTTCCACCATCACTGGGGCTATCAGGCCTGGGACCACATATTTACCTCTAGTGGCCTTGGGTCATGAATCTATAAAATCAGAGTGTTGTTATCTGTAGCGAAAACTATTCATCACCTCTCACTTTTTCTCATTGTATTAGAACTCCAATTTTTAGCTAAGTACATGGCATAAATGTGGTATTTCCCCTTGTCCCTTGCAGCTAGTTATGGCCATGTAATTAGGTTACTGTGTGATTAAATTACCAATGGGATGTAATAGAAGAGATGGACACAACTTCCAGTCACGTTCGTAAAGGAATTGGTTGTGCCCTTCTTGATTCCTTTACTTCTCAAGAACTGGAATGGTTCAGTCATTCAACTGTTAAATCAACAGGACAGTCAACAACAAATGTTGGAGAGTGTGTGGAGAAAGGGGAACCCTCTTACACTGTTGGTGGGATTGTAAGCTGGTACAGCCACTTTGGAAAACAGTGTGGAGATTCCTCAAGAAATTAAAAATTGAGCTACCCTATGACCCTGCAATCACACTCTTGGGTATTTGCCCCAAAGAAGCAGATGCAGTACAAAGAAGGGCCACATGTACCTCAATGTTCATAGCAGCAATGGCCACAATCACCAAACTGTGGAGAGAACCAAAATGCCCTTCAACAGATGAATGGATAAAGAAGATATGGTACATATATACAATGGA
>JAQQSY010001113.1:0-14623 GCA_028646535.1 Procyon lotor | reverse complement strand
AGGGTCCTGGGATCGAACCCCGCATCAGGCTCTCTGCTCTGCAGGAAGCCTGCTTCTCCTGCTACCATTTCCTCTGCTTGTGTTCCCTCTCTCGCTGTGTTTCTCTCTGTCAAATAAATAAAATCTTTAAAAAAAAAAAAAAAGAAACTGATCATCAAAGAAAATACTCTCTGTGTGCATGCAGGATTTGGGTATTGTGTACTGTACTAGCTTAGTGACTAAATGTGTAAAGGAGTGAGATCAGAATGGTATAAAGATTTGGGACTAGAGTGCAAATATATTTGAGTGTTATGAGTTATGAATTTTTCTCTAAGGCTAACAGCCCTGTCCAGAATTGAAGAAATGTATCTATAATAAATGCTCACTGAATTTAATTTAAGCTTCAAAATTTCACTGTCTGAAAAATAATATGCTTTTTAATTGTAAGCTAATGACTTTAATTGTGCTATGTTAACCTTCACCACTGGTAGGCATGGAGAGTGTTTATTAAGAAAGCACCTATCAAAAAAAAAAAAAAAAACAAAGAAAGAAAGCACTTATCAAGGCATTTATGTGACAAAATTTTTCAAAGAATTCTACAAATTATTTTTAACAAACCAAACTAATCATTCTTCTGCTTTACTGAAATTTATCATCAATTTAACTGAAATCATGAAGTCTGTCTCATTTCCTTTTCCAAACAATGAAACTGCAAAATATAAGAAAAGTACAAATCAAAAGTAAAAGATTTAACCTGAAATTATAAATTATAAATTCTATTTAATAGAGAGCATTTAGTAGTATGTAATGTAACATAATCATTCAAAAGAATGCTATGGAGTCTGACTTAAAGTCACACCAAAGATGGGATGCTTTTAAATCACAAAATTCCATGAGGTAGGGTTTCTATGACAAAGATGATTCACTAAGAAGTTTACTTAAAAGATAATGTCAGTAGAATAACCTGTTATCACCAGATAATGGTCTCCCACTGTTACATAGTAGATTGCCAGGAAAATATATATGGGAAATAAATAACCAAGTAAAGCAAAGCCATTTATTTTCAAAGCAGGAGAAAGCAACTCTACAGAAATGTTGTATGACAACCTCCTTACTCCAAATACTTTGATGTAAATGTGATCACTTAGAACTCACCTACCATTTTTTTTTTTCTGGATAGAAAACTCTTATCAGCATCAATAAGACCTAAAAGTGAACTGAATAGAGTAATAGACTTTAATCTGACTCTTGTGATATACAGTGACCCAAGAGGTCTTTTCCACGAACTATACAACTTCTTTTACATACTCTTCTCCAAGAGCTCATAAAGAGAGCAGCCTCTGAAGTAACCTAAAGGGGGCACAGTACCTAGCTTAGATATAGGTTTTTTGAACAATAATATTTAGGGATTTGTAACAGAGTTCTACTGATACAGTAATTTGGATAAGTTGAGATGAGCATCTGGAACATCAATTATTTCAATATGGATAAATATCAAATTTCATTTATTTATTTGTATTTATATTTACAAAACAAACTAAAATACTTTAAAAAACTAGTGCCAAGTTAAATATCCATTAATATTCTAGACTGTAGTAGAAACAATAAAAATGTATATGTAATATACGTATAAATGTATTTATATATAATTCAACCTTGTTTGTAGAAGTATTGGCCACTTTTTAATATCATTTTGACATTAATGACCACTCACAAAAACAGACACACAAAACAGTGCTCTTATCAGCATAAAAAAAAATAATATAGCATATGACATATTTTATAAGCGGGTTTTCACTTTATATTAATATAAGTACAATTAAAAATGCTCTTATTGAAACTGGAGTAAAAGCTTTAAAACAAAATATCAACAACTAAAAAGCACTCAAACATATTTATTCAAGTCTAATTAGCATGTAAATGCAATTAAGCTGATTCAGGAAGTATAAAACCAAGATACCATATGGTTCTTAGTTCTCTAAAACTGCAGACATAAATGTGGATTTCATACACTGGCTTCTGAGCACAGTACTACTGATAACAGAATGCTTTGCCCAGTCATCCTTAGTGCCTTTTGAAAATTCATTTTAGAAAATATAGTGTTTTTATTCCATCAAAATATGTGAGAGTGAAATGCAGCCAAACAGGCATGTCAATCATGGGTATCCCTGTAGTGACTCAAGTTGGATTTTTTCAGTGAATACACTAATGCTGTCTCAGTTACACAATTCTGCTTATGTTCAAGTTTAAACAAACTTCAGAATTATGAAGTAATTATAAATGGTGTGCATTCATCTATCTATACATGTTTTTAAGTGGGTTGGTTACTATTCATAGTTTTTAGACTTTACAACACTGTAAAGAAAAAAGCTAACAGATAAAAATAGACTTGAGAATGTCAGTGATTCATTCCTATGAATTGAGTGTTATAATTCCGTTTTGGTCTTTTTTCTCTACTTTCTCTTTAAGAGGCGAATAAAAAAAAAATTACCTAGGCAGGGGTTAGGGGGAGAGAAGCTGTGTAACCCAAACCAGCAATAGACAAATATATTCTTAACATCTATACTACCACATAGCTGTAATGGTTGAATAAACAAAATGAGACTATTGTGTTTAAAATACCTTTCAAGTTGGAAAATAGTACAGATATATGTAAATATCAGTATGATTTCAAAAGTTTTGAGCCTATTTAATTTCAAATAACTTTATATATGAGCAAACACTGGGCAGTGTAATGTGACCATGAGATTTGCACAGCACCAGGAATGGAACTGCTAAGATAATGATCAATGCTGAAACGTGACTCTAGAGCTTTATCTCTACTTTACTGGAAGGGTTCCAATGGTTGTTCAACCAACGTGATAAAATATTTAGATTAATGGGTTAAAGACATTCTCATATGTCAGGAGAGTCTGGCTTTCTTATTCTAATTTTCTAATTTGGCAAGGAGACACTCTGGTAACTCACTGAAGGAGAGAAGAGGATAGCTGGATAATTTATATGCACATGTAAATGAGCGCCTAGGTTAGGTCTGATTTATAGACTCTAGATTTCTATTTTTTTTGGTTATGCTGTGAGTCCACAGACCTCAACCCTTAAAACAGAGGCCCATTTATTTGGCAGAGGGGAGGGTTTCCAGCAGTTACATAAGAGTTCAATCAGTCCCTGTGATCTAAAAAAAAAAAAAAAAAAAAAGGAGTGGGGGGAGAGAAGAAGGAAATAAAATAAAGGAGGTGGGATAGAATGTGGTATGACTTCATTACTTGTCCAGAGAAATATTTTTTCAGGCCAAAAGATTCATTTGGTAGACAATTTGTCTACCATATTTGAAACAGTGGCTTTACTCCTTCAGTCCTCAGATTCTTGACATCAAATAGGAAAAACACTTTAATAAGATTGATGAGTTTATAATCTTCCTCCTAGCAACTCTTTGGAATTTGCTTTTTTCTGCACATGGTTTAGCAAATCCCTTTTTATTTCATGTTTTATTAACATGGGTTGAAAAGTATTTGTCCCCCTCTCCAGGACAAATCTCATTTTCTTTTTCTTTTCTTTTTTTTTTTTTTTTTTAACAAATCTCATTTTCTATAGCATGAGATTTTTAGACTCTTTGCTTACACTGTCTTGGCATAAAAAATGTCAAAGACTAATTTCACTATAAGCTCTTAATATTTGACTAGCATTCACAGGCCACGTACCCAAATTATAAAACATGACCTATTCTCATTCACAGCTTGCATTAATATAGCCACAGCTACTTCAAAGAGCAAGTCGCATCTAGAGCCTGGGTTCCTAAAACATTTTATCCTATTACAGCCTATGGATTGCACTAATCATTATAAGCAGTAGACAGTCAGGTATGGCTGTCTGTGTAAGATGGTTCAAAAAGGAACTATTTCCGCTAGCTGGTTTGTCCTGATATGTTCCAGTTACTTCTACATAATGAAGAAAGAAAATAACTGAAAAACAATACAGCAAGAAGCAGAAAAAGAGTCTAACACAAGATTTGTCTTCATCATGGAAATGTCAAGGTACTGTGCTAGCTCTTTGATTCAATTTTTATTCCATTGCTTTACCTTGGAGATTCCATTATCTTCCTAGGAAATATTCTGTTCTTCACTCTGCATTATCACTATGTGGCTCATTCTTCTCATATATGATGGATCTTATAAACCTCAGCTTTAGTTCCCCACACGTTAGCTTCCACAGTGGATTGGTATATGATCCCCACTCTTTGCATTATATCCTTCTCCAATTCTAACACCATGTTGATAAAACTAATCGCATACAGTCCACCTATTTTTTTTATTCCAGAAAGTTTCAGAATATAGGCATTCATCAAAATATACGTATCTTTAAATCTTTATATTCCCCTAAACTTTACACATTCCAGTAATGAATAGATTAGTTTCATCTGAAGCCCAACTTAAACAGTGGGAGTTGGAGTGAAGTACTGATGAGAATCAGGACTATCCAAACTCAGCAGGAAAAAAATGCCCTCATAGAATATGATGTGTGACATGGGCAATGGTGGAAAAACTGGCAGCCTGTGTGCTATTTTCCACTTTTTTTAACCTGCACTCTCCTGGGTAAAAACTTTCTTTTATGGAAATACCCAAGGTCATTAAAGAGATTAAATACATGAATTGCCAATCACCAAAGACATCAAAATTTTCACTTCCTTGACTTATATCCTATCACCACCTGTCTTTTTCAGTAACAGCTGTTATTCTTTCCTCTTTCTCCTTTTTGTCAGTTCTAAGACAGAGAATTCCTCACTGCAATTTGAATTAGTAAAATTTCTAAAGATATTTGCTGCTAAAGCACCAAAGATGAAGGGGACACAAAGAAAAAAATCAGTAACAATAAGAAATGTCAGATTATTCTAAATTATAGGCTAGGATGTTATTGAATTACTAAAGATATGGTCTTAGGTTTAAGATGTTCAAATCACATTTTTGTCCTAAATTCTTAATGTTTTCTATAATTCTACGATATTAGGCAAATGCATAATGACACATACCCATCATTATGGTGTCACACAATGTGTTTTCACTGTCCTAAAAGTCCTCTGCTTTTGCCTATTCACCCCTCCCTTCCTCCACTACTTTACCGTGTCAAATCTTAGTTTTGTTAATAGCAAAAGAGATGTGATAGCATGTGTTCAAGCAAAGACGGTGATAAAGTAACGAAAAAAGATATACACAGTATATAAATGATTTTTCAATATGTCTTTAATGAATTAAGTTCAGTACACTACAAATCCTTTACGTTTTCTCTTTTTTTCCACCATGACTTCCATAACTGATGACATGAATCTACTAAACTAAACAGAAGTTTCATGTGTCTTCCTCAATATGATTCCTTGGCGTTTTGACAAAGCTCTACTTCAAGACAAACATTCTCAAAGTCAAATGGAGTGATTATTAAGGATAGCAGGAAATTGGAATACAAAATGATGTTAAAGATTTAGATTCACTGGATTCAATGTCTTAAAAACATGTATGAATAGTATCCACCTATGAATGATTTTAATTTGCATACTTAAAAATGAAGAGAGGGCTTTCTAATCCCTAGGCTGCTTTATCTTCTCCCATCACAACATAGTTGATACGACCCAACAACCTGAAAGAATGCCAGGATGCACAGATGCCTCCTTCCCTTCTTCTTCCCCTCTATGTATTTCTTGTCCCTAGAAGTTTTGTTGCTCTAACATAGTGCAGAAGAGGAAATCACTACTCCTGTTAAACTGAACTGTGGAAAAGGGAGAATTTCACTCGAGATGAAGTTATACACACACACACACACACATATACATACATACACACACACACATATACATACATACATCATACACACACACACATATGGAAGATAATGAAATATAATAAATGATGTTGCTTTGTTATATTAACCACATAAATTTGTTTTGTGAGTTAGCATACTAATTCATTACTATACAATAAAATTTCTGGGGCACCTGGGTGGCTCAGGTGGTTAGCTGTTTGACTCTTGTTTTTGGCTCAAGTCATGATCTCAGGGTCGTGAAATGGAGCCCTATGCCCAGTGTGGAGCCTACGCAAGATTCTCTCTCACTGTCTCCCTCTACCCCTTCTCCCTCCTTCCCTGGCTCAGGTTCTCTCGCTCTCTCTCTCTCTAAAAAAAAAAAAAAAAAAAAAATTCAAAATAAAATATCTTGAGGAAAATATTGTTTAATCAGATTAAGAACCCCAATTAAAAAATCTGTTTTAGGAATATATAGATGAAAATACATACTTTAAATCAACAATGATGTACAAACAATGTAGAGAAAATAATTTAATGAATTCTTTAAGTCACATGACAGTCAATTTCAGTTCTATAATGACAATTATCAACATTAAGTTCTCTAACAACAATTATGAAGGAAGGGAGTGAGGGAGAACTGACTTTAGAATTTTTTAAATTCTCTTCTAATACTTTTATACTAAATCACATAACCTGAAATATTAGAATTTTAAAATGAATGATGGTGGTCTTTGTCAGTTCCATTAGGATAATAATTACTACATTTCTTAGAGTTCTTGTTTTATCAGGTGATTGCAATTTTAAATATTTATAGCTAGGTTCTTAAGTGAAATAATACAAAGCTAAATGTTAAAATCTTAGGGTCTTCATATCTAGGACTGCTAAACAGCCAATGAAGTTAAATACATTGCTGCAAACTATCTAAAGGTTACAGCAAAACTAGATCTGTATTTGAAAGGCTAAAAATACTATAAGATATAACACAAGTATTTAATCAGAGCCTCAGGATGTGATTGTCAGAAGATGGCAGTACATTTTATTCTATATATCTATTCAATCAAGAAAATGAAATACAATGATAATCAAATTATTTCTTTCATAGAACTATAAAAGAGATTCTTATCCTTAAAATCATGTAACTAATATTTCATAGAGTAGAACAGCTAGCCTCAGCACTAAGTATGAAATATCCTCTCCTCACTATACTAAGAGAAATACATTTGATTTTGAACTAACAGACATAATGTCATAGTCGAATACAGACCATCTGATTTTAATTTCTTACAGTTTCTTTCACTGGCATTCTTTAAAATATAGCAATATGAACAAAAATATCTTTAAAATTATTTGATGTAACCACCTAATAATAACACTGTATTATTATATTAAAAAATATTAACAACCCTAATTTCACACAGGTGAAATTTAAACATTTGCCACAAATACATCAGGTTAGTTTTTTTAACATTTGATTAGATGTGATTATCATCTAACTTTGAAATGCATATATATATATATAAAAATAAATACGTATTATTTATGTTAAAATAACCTTTCTTTGATGTATTTTTTATGCCAATATCCATCTTTAAATACATTCAAAAGGATAAAGTTTGAAAGATAAAATTCATTATACTATATTGCCCTGGCAACAGAAGCAGGTATAATTATTTTGGTATAATTACTATATATCAATTATATAAATTTTGGCATAATTACTTTAGGAACTTAAAAACGGTCAACAAAAAGCGTTCATGTTCTTTTCTCCTTAACAAAAACCCTATAAAAGTCAATTTGTTCACAAAGTTAAAGATTATAATACACAAACTCTCTGAAATACAGAATATTCTTTATTAGATATTATTTTTAAAGTATTCTTGTATTTATGGAGATGAAAGAAAAATTATATCCTTTCTTTAAAATAAGGTTGATAACAGATATCAGAAAAAGAAAATGTGTTATGCTTAGTGGGAAAATGTAATTTGGAATTTGTTAAAAGGACTTCTTTTTGTGAGGGAATAAATTCAAAGTTAATATATCAACCAACGCGATAAAAAAATGAAAAACCTTCAATTAATAATGGTCAAGATAACCTTAATATTCCACCGAGAAATACTAAATGCTTAGACAGACAGTAGAAATGTTCAATTACTTAGAAATATTCCGGCAAACCCAATCATCCAGAACACCACCATTAACTCTGAAGTAAAGAAAAAGTAGTAATAGTAAAGAGTGTTAGACAGCTATATATACATTTAATAGGGCAGTAGATTTGTTACTAACACCAGATGGAGAAAAAGAAAGTTTATAAATATTTGTGTATATTTTTGTGTGTGTGTATACACACATATATATGCATTACAAAATGCATTACAATAAATAGGAAAGTATTATAATATTAAGAATCCTCTTGTTTTACGGGCGCCTGGGTGGCAGTGGGTTAAAGGCTCTGCCTTCGGCTGAGGTCATGATCTCAGGGTCCTGGCAGGGAGCCTGCTTCCCCCTCCCTCTCTGCCTACTTGTGGTCTCTCTCTCTCTCTCTCTCTCTCTCTCTCTGTCAAATAAATAAATAAAAATCTTTATTAAAAAAAAAGAATACTCTTGTTCTAATCTTTTTAGTTGATGTTGTATGGGGTGTATGGTATGCCAAAAATGATCCAACCGTGAAAATTTTTTATAATATTAATAGTCAATACAATTTCTCATCCCAATTGATGCTAGTAACTTCCCAGAAATCATGTCAACATTTCCAGGAGTTAGATTTTTATTGTAACTAACTAAAAATGTAATGCCAAAAAAATGCAATAAATTCCAAAATGAGATTGCAGAGCATGCAAAAACTGAAAAATTTCACTAAACTGATGAACGTGAAGTAGAAAACTGCTCAACACACACACACAGATATTGACAAATCAAAACTACAAGACAGGTTTATGGAAGAAGAGCAAATTGCAAAGAATAATTACAGACTCTATGCAACAGAATATCATTTTTGAGTAGCATAGATTATGCCCTTGAAGAAACTGACAAAGCCCTCAAATATTTTATTTTTACAAGAACTCCTCTTTATGACAGTCCTTTAAATGTCATGGGTGAAGTGAAAGTTGCTGTATAATTCTATTATATCATTATGTCTGCAAAATTTCTTCCCCAAATCAACACTGAATCATTCTTTACTCAGTCCTAATATTGAGGCCATCATTACAATTATCACCTAAAACAACTTTTTATTTTAGCTAGTTTTTTTTCAAGCAAATTTGTAAACTTTTGTTTTTCCTCCAAAGTATTTACTATGAATTACTGGGTCTCCATTTTGGAGACATACATTTACATGTACATTACAATGTACATAAATACTTTTTGATGTATTTATCCTGTGGGGTTTTGTTTTGCTTTGTTGTGTTTTCTGAATCTACCACCTATACTGGAACCAATTATAACATTAAATGTTTCCTTAAAGGGATACAATTTAGTGAATTTACAAGAAAAATCACTAATAGCATTAGAATACCTCCTTTTCCTATGAAACAATCTTGCAGCTTATGGCCAAACCCTTTCTAACCATCATCTCTTGCCAAGACACTCAAGTATACAACTGGACTCCATCCCTCAACAATCTCTTCTGAATATTTAGGACAGGGTTTTTGTTGTTGGTTGTTTTTAATTGTGTTTATCATCTTTGGAAGACCTACAATTATATTTAGATTTAAATCCAAGTAGGTTATATACATTCAACAGAGATCAGCCTCTTTGATCTTAAAGCAGGTTACCACCCTCCTACCTTGCTTGCTCTGTTTCCACTACATTTTCCCCTTTTCCTTTTGTTGGCATACCAAGGTATTAGCACCTGAAGGCCTATTTACTCTTGCTTATTCCAAGGCAAGAAATTCATACAAAAACAAAGAAATCATGAGTCTACAATTTGGAAATTCTTAAGAGTTCATCTTATCCCATCCACGTAACGGAAGACCCAGGAACTCAAATTATACTAAAGTTACAAAAATGTCTTTAAACGAAGGCTTCTTCTTAAAAAAATGTATTTATTTATTTATTGGACAGAAAGAGAGCGAGCGAGCGAGCACACAGAAGTAAGCAGAGTGGTAGGTAGAGGGAGAGCCTGATGCAGGGCTTGAACCAAGGACCCTGTGATCAACCTGACCCAAAGACTGATGCTTACAGGACTGAGTCAGCCAGGTGCCCCAAGCAAAGGCTTCTTACATACTGATCTGTTAAAAACTCTGAATAATTACCAGAAATTTCCTATTGCTTCAAAAATACTCAAGTATAATTCTATTCTCTTATATAAGTGTATCAAGAGATAGAATTATTCAGACATCTTTAATATGTTAAAGGTGTACAAAGAATAAAATGAAAATCCACATCTAGCTAAAAAAGTTACCACCTCCAATAATTTCTATCCTGTAAAATTAAATTTATATATAAATCACATAGTGAGAATATGATAATAGAGTCTTCTTTAAACAAGTACTAATAAGTATTTCAGGGAATAAGATTCTGTTAAAGCATTACAGACCTGTCTGGGTATATCAGGATTTCACTGTATCTTATAAAATTTGAGAGATGCACCAGATGTATATGTCTGAGAATGTTTAATGACAAAATATATGACTACTCTACTATGATTTAAGAAGCACCTCATGAATCAAGTACCAAGTATTATAATACCCTATCAGTTTATGCAGTGGATATAAAATATTTCCTAATTGAGTAATTCAGATATTGGATTGGCTGAATAAATCTCACTGGAAACACATGAGTGAATACTATTTGGCATCTAGAAAGATTATGGAGGCATTTCATAATAACTTTTCTAATGCCAAAAACACATTATAAAATATACACTATAATGAGTAAAACATATTATGCTTATAGGGGCAGCCATATAGATGTTCCATTCAAATCTTTTCTTCAAGAGAACCAACTGCGAGGAACATGACTGACTGATAGCCTTCAACTGCCTTGCCTTTGGAACCATCACAGTGTTCATCTTGAAGATACACTTCCCCTAGTCTGTTCCCAGCTGACAATGGAGCACAGGGAGCTCCTAGAATCAGACATTCCTTCCCAGACATGGGATTTCTATTACGGGCAATATTTACTTGAGGACTACCCATTGGACTGTCTGAGACTTAACTCAATAGTTACGCTATCTGAAGTTCTTCCTACCCAATTCTCCCTCTCCTCTTTTCTCACACAGATGTCAGATCTCCATTATAGTCTCAAGACTCCAAGACTACTCTTGTTCTCTCTATGCTTTATCCTCCATTAAACCTCTTGCACATCTAGTCACATTTGTGGTCTGCTTCTTGTCAGACCCAAACAAACACAGTACATGTAATTAATTTTATTCATATAGGAAAAAGACTAGAAAGAAATATATCAAACCATTATGACTACTTTAAGGAATATAACTACAAAAAACTTTATATTTTTTGAAATCATAAACTTTTTTAAAATTCTCTGAATTCTTCATAAGTATTCACTTTGATAAAATTTTAAATGGACAAATTATTTACTAGCATTTATTTTTCTATGATCTTGTATCAGCAGCTGTCAGTATCAGCAGCTGCCAAATCCAGACTGAAGTGTTGGAGTCATTACTTTATAAACACCAAGACATACTGACTGGATATAAACTCTGTATCATCTTACCATTAACCTAGAACCTGAACTTCAAGATCACCTTTTTGCAAATGATTGGAGTTAATGGTTAATTTTATGTGTCAGCCTGACTGAACCGCAGCCTGCCCAGATATTTGGTGGGCCTCAACAAATCCATTAAAGACCTGAAGAGAATAAAAGGCTATGTAAGGGAGAATTTGGTCTCTCTGAATGGCTGTCTTTAAGCTTGAACATCAGTCTTCTCCTGCCTTCAGACATGAACTAAGACTGAACTTACACCACTGGCTCCTGTGTCTTCAGCTTGCCAACTGCAGATCTTGGAATTTTAAAGCCTCCATAATGACATGACCCAATTCCACACAGTAATGTATACTCTACTTGAAAGAACTCTTTTGGGATTCCTTACTTTAAATTAATAAAATTTTTATAAAGGTATCTATCCTAAATTTTTATATATTTAATTTGCTTAAAGTATGTTACGGGTGTGGACCTGGAAGTTTAGCTATAATCTCTTTAGATTTATCTGTCAATCTATCTATCTACCTTACTGGTTTTGTTTCTCTGGAGAACCCATATTAATGGAAGCTATAGTTTACCTAGTCCAGACTGAATCTCTTTTCCACCGCCATAACCAACACAAATCCCTGCTTTGTTCATTTTAGTTTTAAATATACCAAAATACATTGTTTGCTTCCTTAGTAAACATTTATTGAATGCTTATTATAGGTCATGTTTTCAAATAAAAAAAAAATGTGCAGGGTCTCTGTCCTAGAATCATAAGTACTCATTTTGGTAACTAATATTTAATAATGAGTAGCAATGCTCTATTATTGATAAATTACATTTTATGACATAGAACACTGATATTTTATGCTATTTTTTTCTTCACTTGCAAAAATCATTAGTTTTCAAGTGAGTTTTATATCTACTACTAAAACCACCACATTTTCTGTAACAATGAATAAAATAAAATTATATTGATCTATGTTTTGGCTAATTGTACCATTTGTTAATCCATTATAAGCAATCTCAAGAAATATGTAAACTTATTTCTTATGACTACGTTTTTTTTCATTCTTGGTTTCTCATCCTTAATATATGGTTAATAATAACTACCTCCAGAGAAGCATTCTGATGACAGCTTACTCAAAGAGTCTACAATGCCAAGTACTTAATAAACATTTTAGGATGACAGTTACTACTGAATAGAGCAATGTCTTCAAAACAAATGGGCACAATCCAGATCTAATACTTATATACTGTGCAGCCCAAAGCACATTGGTTAGCCTCTCTGATTCTAATGTTGTTTATCTATAAGGCTGGAGGCAACAATGCACACTGTACAGAATTTTACCGTGGATTAAATGAGATAACATGCATAAAGCATTGGAATAATGCTTCATACACTATGCTTTGGCTCTGACTTATACATCCTTCTTTCTCTTAACTATCTTGTACATTATGTATTTTTGCAATATATATAGAATGGTCCAGGTCACAAAGCCTAGTGGAAAATTCTATGACTACAAGAATGGTCTCCTCCAGCATTCTCAATAGACATTAAGTTAAAGAACAGAGAGAACACCAGTTGGATATGGAACAGTATCATTAAAAATGTTTTTCAAATCTGTGGAATCTAAGAAAATAAACTATAAAAGATGTAGATAAAAATCTTTACAAACTCTTGATTGCAATGTGGCAGAGTAAAGAGTGAGAACTCTGGAGTTAGACTTTGAGGGTGAATGCCACAGTTTCATCATCGATAAGCTGTATAAACTTAGATAAATTACATACACATCCAGAGTTTCAGGTTCCTCTTCTATAAACAAAAAATAAACAACAAACTCCTAGCTATTGTCACAACTGGATGACATCATACAAGTAAAATGAACACTATCTGAAACACAGAAAGCAAATGTCAGAAGCTATTGGTGATCTATTTTCTAAAAACTTGTCTTGCTCAAATTATGTTCTTTTACTCTACGTGATTGACAGCAGTTATAATTTCAGTATAATATATTGCATTTAAAGTCTGGACATGTAGTCTGTAATCAGTAGATTCTATAAACCTTATTCTAGAAATAGAGATCTGAAATTGTTAGAAAGTCCAAATGCTGAGGTTACAAAATATGTCTATAAATGTTAAAATTTTATATTTGCCATTGTTGATTTGCAAAATTTTAGAATTATTATCCTTATGTTTGTTTGAAATGCCCTAAATTTTATAGCTTATATTCCTATAAATTGATTCATACTTATGGACTATAGAGAAGAGAGGGTAAAGATTCAAAAAGATATGCAAAACAAAATAGACTGATACTATGAATCTTTCCAATTATCAAAGATGGAACTATTGTTCAGATTTCATGGTTACCAAGTAACTTTCTAATTATGACGTTGCTTCCTGTGTAGGTCTCTCTAACGAGAAAAATATATGATGATTATCCTGATTCAAGTAGTTCCATGTAATTGTCACAATTTTCTTTGTAAATTAATAAACTGGAATTCTGGTGGTATTTCCAAAAGGACTGGAAGATAGTGTTTATTAAACTATTGTTACTTACTACTGTAAAGCCCTGAAATAAATTTTCCTGGATGTATGCTTTGAAAAAAATCTATCATTTCCCTGAAAAAGAGGGCATTTACTGGTTGATGCAGAATAAATACAGATAGAAAAAATATGTTCATAAAAGGAATATATCAATATATGCCTTTTTATAAACATAAATTTTTGTAAATGAAAGTAAATGTTAAGAACAGTACAGGGAGAATCCACTTAAAAGAACTATTTGGGGATTTCTTATTTTTAAAGTAAAAGAGTACCTCCAAAATGGGGGTGTAAAGAACTCTACAGACCCTCTCCCAGTGAAACAATCATAATAGGTAAAATTGCCTAAAGCAACCACTTAAAATATCAGGAAATTATTCTAAGGATATACAATGTGAGAAACACTTATTCAACTAAACCTAATAAATCTCAGTAAAAACAGTGAGAGTCTATGGCATTGAGCCACCCATCTACTGACTCCCCAGTGGAAGATTTACTACAGGCACATGTAGTCAAGAACACAGGACTCTCTTTCCCCCCACAACCTCATCTAGAGCTATCATTTCCCCCCTGGAGGAGAAGTTCACCAGCATTGCTCATCCTGCCCAGCTCTGTGCTGCAAAAGCTCTATTAAAAGACTACCCTATGCATGGCTGGTTGGTGATA
>JAQQSY010001112.1:0-14623 GCA_028646535.1 Procyon lotor | reverse complement strand
CATGGAGACTCGGAAAGGATGGCTGGGGGCGGGGGGGGGGGCTTGCTGCTGGGGCTGCGTGGTTTGGGAGGAGGTGGAGTAGCAGACGGTTGGCTTGTCTGTGTGTCTTGCCCAGACCCGGAGAGCTCATACCTCCAAGGCTAGGTAGGAAGCTGAGTATGACAGTAGAGGGCCTGAGGCCTGCCAGCCACAGGCCCATCTCCGTGCTCGCTGTGTGACCATGGCAGGTGTGGGCCTGATGGGGCCAGGGCTTCTGATCTCTCTTTAGAAGAGGTGGGAAATTGGGGCGCTTGGGTGGCTCAGTGGGTTAAAGCCTCTGCCTTCAGCTCAGATCCTGATCCCAGGGTCCTGGGATTGGGCCCAGCATCGGGCTCCCTGCCTGTGAGCCTGCTTCTCCCTCTCCCACTGCCTGCTGCTCCCCTTGCTGTGCCCTCTCTCTGTCAAATAAAATCTTGGGGCACCTGGGTGGCTCAGTGGGTTAAAGCCTCTCCCTTCAGCTCAGGTCATGATCTCAGGGTCCTGGGATCGAGCCCCGAGTCGGGCTCTCTGCTCAGCAGGGAGCCTGCTTCCCCCTCTCTCTCTGCCTGCCTCTCTGCCTGCTTGTGATCGCGCTCTCTCTGCTAAATAAATAAAATCTTAAAAAAAAAAAAAAAAGAAAAGGTGGGAAATTGTGGGTTTTTTTTACAAGAGATTCCTGAGTATCAAATGTCGAGAAGTGAGAGTATGAGACAGGAAAGAAACGGGAGCTGCTGTGTGCACGATCTGTGGCTGAGGGGGCAGGAGGGCCGGCAGGCGGCCTGCGGAGTCATGGTGGGGTCGTGAGAGTCAGACCGAGCCCTCGAGGGGGCTGTTGCACCCCCTGCTACAGAGGAGGCAAAGCAGAGCTACCTTTTTCTAAGCCTTCGTTATTCATGTTATTTGATCGTTACTTGTAACAGACGCTGCCCTCCTTTGCTTGTTAGGACAAATTATAACTGCTTTTTGCCCATCATCCTAAGAAGATGTGGCTCTTCTCCTCCCTGGCATGCGGTAGGCATTTGATAACATCCAGTGGTTATTTCTCTCCCCGTCCCTGCCATACTCTAGAGAGCAGATGTAAGTAAGAGCTGGAGGCAGCCAGTGGGTAGATTTCTATAGCTCTTCCTGAGGTCGGGGATGGGATTCACCACCCTCGTGCAGGTGCCTTGGCAGAAACAGCTTTTTGTTTGGGTTTTTAATTTATCTTTTAATCTCTGAAAGGCGGTAGGCCAGAGACGTTTGTTCTGTGTGCACGGCGCACACTCGGTTCTCCCCGTCCTCTCCGGTGCCTCTAGCCACCGCGTGTGTTTCTGTGCCTTCCCTGGCCACTGAGGCATGAGCCTGCGAACCCTGGTATAGATTCTCCCTTGTCTCACGTGCTGCCCTTTTGTTTGTCGGCTTAATGTGAACTTAGTTCTAAATTTTAGAAAGACTTTTAAAATAGAAGTGATTCTTTCCAGTTTATTGTCACCAGTAATCGTTCCTCAGTATTTAGTTGGGTTTCCTCCCACTAATCTTCCAACTCGGCTTTAGAAATTCCAAGTCTGAGGGGCGGCAGGGTGGCTCAGTCAGTTAAGCATCTGACTCTTGATTTCAGCTCAGGTCGTGATCTCAGGGCTGTGAGACTGAGCCCTGCATTGGCCCAACTCTGCCCAAGTGTGGGGCCTGTTTAAGATTCTCCCTCCCCACCCCCCAGCTCCTGAGTGCATGGCCTCACTGTCTCTCTAAAAAAAAATAAAATAAAATCTGAGATCTGAAAAATTGTAAAAGAGTTTCATCCGTGTGCAGGGGAAGGGTATTGGAAGTGCGTACCTCGGTTATGGCCGCCTGATTGATACCCCAGAACTTAATGACTTAACACCAATAGCCATTTTCACTTGCTCACAGTGGTGTGGGTCAGCTAGGGCTCAGCCGGGAGGCTGTGTTGCTGGTCTTTTGTGGGGTTCTCATCCTTTTGCAATCAGATGGCAGCTGGGACTGGAGGACCCAAGCTGGCTCTCCTCGCCTGTCTCCGATCTCTGCGGGGATTGCTACCTGTGATGTCCACATGGCTAGTACAGGGTTCCGTATAAGCAGGTGGAGCCCAGGAGTCAGCATTCTGGGAACCTGTGCATCACACTCCCTGGTGTCTCACTGTGGGCGGGGCCTCCGCTGAGTGGGGTGCCAGGGGAGTGGCTAATCGGGGTCCCCAAAGTGCTAGGCTTTCCCCGTCCTGGTAGGTACTTTCTGGATGGAACCAGGCAGGGCACCAGGCACCCGAGATGGGATGAGATGCCTGAATGCAAATTGCAGAGTAAAAGTCAACAGATTGGCGGGTGGAGGTCAGGGCTGCTGTGAGGAAGAGACATTCAGGGACAAAATGATGTTTTCAGTTCTGAACATGTAACAGAAATGAAGAAGCTCAGGAAAAGGCTTGGCAGGGAGAGTGGAGGGACTCCCCCAGGAAATAGGACGGGAGCACTGCGGGAGTGCTGAGCAGGAGAGAGGTTGGGGGCTGGTGTAGGAAAAGCAGTGGCCGCCTGCAGGACACGCATCAGCCCTGGTGTCCTCCTTCTCTGGGTGTGGAAAGCCAGGGTCACGTGGTGAGCCCTGGGAGGATGTGCAGACCCGGGTCTTTTCGACTCCTGCGTTCCTGCCTGTGAATGGAACACCCGAATGTCCTGTTGGTTGGTGACCACAGGGTTGGGGGGGAGAGCCTTTCCAGCAGTTAGGGGGCTTCCAGTTCAGATGACCTCTCCGTAGAAGATGAAGCTTTGAGGTGGAGAGAGTGGCGACAGCAGGCTTTGGGTGTGGAGAGGAGAGAGAACGGACTGAGCGTGAGTGCCTCGGTTTCCTTCATGCTGGGAAGGATGAGCAGCGTGGACGGGATGGAGAAGGGCTTGGCGTGTTGTGGCGGGGGGGAGCACAGGACACAGTGTCCCAGAAGCAGTGGGACAGTAGCTGCTGCACCCGACCGAGGCTCAGTCTCCAGGGGCACGGCTGTGTCTGCAGCCCCCCGCGGCCTCAGCCAGGGAATGTGGCCGTGCCGGGGCCTTGGAGATCTGGCAGAATCCGGGGCACTTGGGGTGACCTGAGTCAGGCTAATTATCTTTCTTACTCCTCCAACCTCCAGCTCAAAGCAGAGCGAAGTTTAAAGGCATTTTAGGGGCGGCTGGGTGGCTCAGTGGGTTAAGCAGCTGCCTTCGGCTCGGGTCATGATCCCAGGGTCCTGGGATCGAGCCCCGCATCGGGCTCCTTGCTCAGCGGGGAGCCTGCTTCTAACTCTGCCTCTGCCTGCCTCTCTGCCTACTTGTGCTCTCTCTCTGACAAATAAATAAAATCTTAAAAAAAATAAAATAAAAAATAAATGAAGGCATTTTAGAAGCAGTGAGTCCATTAATGAGATTTTAGAAAATGGAAAACATACACAAAATCTAGAAATGGCACCAACGTTGGTGCCTCACAGGTACGTCGTCCTCGTTTGCCCTCGCGAACCTCGAGGGGAAAGCGCAGTGTCCTCGGCGTCGCCAGTAGAGCAGTGCACCCTCTGCCGCCCGATGGGTACGGGGCAGGCTGGGAAGGCAGACCCGGCCCCGGGGACCCCAAGTTTAAATACATTCCACTCGGCCATTTCGTCTGAGCGGCAGGCACTGTTCTGGCGTCTGCTCCGGGAGGGTCGGGCCCCGTGCTCATGACTGGTCGTTGGCCGAGTGAGTGCTGGGTGCTCGTGCATTCAGAAACTGGCCAGTCTCCGCGTGTGCCTCCCCAGTTCTGGATTTGGAGAACAGTTGCTTGAACTTTGCCTGCTTTCACTGTTTGGGGGCGGTGGGGAGGTGCGGCATTTTTACATGTTCGTTTGATGCTGGCCAGTGACCGTAGTCACTGATCAAAACGGACCGTTTTTGATGCCGTTCGAAAAAGCAGTCATGAGTTCGGTGCTCGAATAGTAGCAGTATTTTCACCTGTAGCATGTTCTCCCTTATAGGTGTCACTTTTTTTTTTTTTTAGGTGTCACTTTTTAAAAAAAAATTTATTTATGTATTTGAGAGAGAGAAGCAGAAGGAGAGGGACAAGCAGGCATGGGGCTCGATCTCATAACCCTGAGATCACGACCTGAGCCAAAACCAAGAGTCAGATGCTTAATTGACTGAGCCACCCGGATGCCCCTGATTTATTTTATTTCTTAAGATACAGTAGGCTCTCGGTGTTCTTGAGTGTGCTTGGGATATGATACACTATGGCAATATTAAAATATCTAGTAGTTTATATCATAATTGGGAAAGTAAATGGACTTTGTCATTAACAGCACCAAATTAACCCGGCAGAATGCCTGCTGGGAGACGACTGGGTGCAGTGCTGCTTCGGGGACCCCTTTCTGTGTCTCAGTTTACAGTGAGGGCCCCGCCGTCGAATGGTTATGTGTGACCTAAGCAGGCTGCTGCAGGAGTCGGGGAAGGAAGACAGAAGCCTGGGGGGAGAGCTTGCCTTTGTGTGCAGAGTTGAGGAGTAAGCTCACTGTTTTGTCGCTGTTTATATACGAGAGCAAATACGTATACTTCTCGCTGCATTAGTGCCCAGAACAACTCAACCGGGCAGGTGTGTGGATGTAATTCCCGAGAAAGAGCGTGCGGCATAGTATCTCGTCCCTCGGTTCTCGTGATTGTTCCCCGCACACCGTGGCACGGCCGGCGCTGTAGGGTCCCAGAGGAGCTGGGCGGGCGATCCTTGGAGGCTCGGTCTTCGGCACTGGAGCCTGGCACCAGGTTTAGAAACACGGTGACATAGGCTTGCTCTACGGAGCAGCGTGCAGCAGGCGGCGTGTCAGCTGACGCCGGGGTTAGGTTCGTGGTCTGGAGGAAATGCAATAAAACAGCCGTGTCGAGCACACCTGGAGCATTATGGTGAGCGGGGGGCTTCCTGATGGGGTTGTGGCGGCCAGGCAGGGTCTGTGACTAACAGTGGCTGCGGGTTTTCCGAGTGGTTAAGGCCGGACGGCTCTTTTGTGGCCCCTTTCCCTGCTGCCCTCTGGCCGGTCTCCCCGGCCGACAGCTGCGGTCTGCCCCCGTGGACCGAGTGTAACTGTCCGTGTCTCCAGTTAACTGTTGGTCCGTGCTCTGTTTCCTGCTGCTCAAACTGGAGCTGTGCGCTTTCTCCTTTAGGAGATGTCGGATACTTGTGCTGAGTCATTTTGAGTTCAGTGAATGGGGAAAAGTTCTATTTTTAGCGCCTCCAGGCCCCAGCAGGGCGGCGGGTTGAGCAGTCACGCGCACCTGTCCGCGTCAGGCCCACCTAAGAGGGACTCACTTCCAGTTTAAATAGGACTTTTGGCCTGTGACTAAAGGGCCTCGGAAATGCGCTTGCTCTTCTCGTACCTTGTGAAGGATTTTTCTTTCTTTCTTCCTTGAGAAAGAGAAAATCGTTAAAGTTGAAAAGTCTACACAGTGGAAGATTGTTTGTTCATGCCTGTTTCCAACATTCATTTTTCTTTCACCTTTGGCTCTTCTGGTCATCCTCCCCGTTTCAGGCTCCCGCGCGGTGTCCTCAGCTGCCCCCCACCCCGTGTGGAGCCCAGTGCCCTGCTCGTGACCTTTTAGAGAAAACAAAGCTTCCGCACTCACGCTTGGCCGTGGCTGCGGCGCACTGCTCTTTCTGTCGCCGTCATCAGTGTTCGCTTCAAAACAGAAAACGGTGGCCTCCTTTTCTCTATACACTGTGAGCTCCCAGAGGAGCCGCATGAGATGCTGTGATTTCTTCCCCACCCCACCCCCTGCCACCCGACCCCACGTGTCGAGTCTTGTACAAGACCTTGCTCACGTAGATACCAAATATTGTTTGGGCTGGTGGCTGACTTTTAGCCGTGTGATGGGCACATGGGCGTGTCGGCTGCAGGGCGAGGGCGATGCTAGCCCCCCCCCCCCGGGGGGAGGTGGGAACGGGCCGTCCTGGGAGGCACATTAATGTCTGCACATTTTATCTGGAAGTGCCATTGAGTGTACTCCAGTAATAAAATGTGTATGCTGGGCCACGTCGGCAGACCCGGAGTGTTTCAGCTCTCGCGTGGGTTTATCTATTTATTTATTTATTCACTCATTTATTTGACAGAGAGAGATCACAAGTAGGCAGAGAGGCAGGCAGAGAGGAGGAAGCAGGCTCCCCGCCGAGCAGAGAGCCTGATGTGGGGCTCGATCCCAGGACCCCAAGACCATGACCTGAGCCGAAGGCGGAGGCTTTAACCCACTGAGCCACCCAGGCGCTCCAAGATTTTATTTATTTGACAGAGAGAGGGCACAGCAAGGGGAGCAGCAGGCAGGGGGAGAGGGAGAAGCAGGCTCGCCAGGCAGGGAGCCTGATGCGGGGCCCGATCCCAGGACCCCAGGATCATGACCCGAGCCAGAGGCAGACACTTCATGAGTGAGCCACCAGGTGCCCCTCTCGTGTGGTTTAAATATTGCCAACATATTTCATTTGGAACACGGAAGATTGGTAAAACCTTCGTGTGAAAGTAGGTGTGTCCAAGGCCCTGGCGGCAAACTAACGTGTATTTTTGTCATCACACAGAGCTCTGGCATCGAGACTTTAGTGGAGGAGCTCTGCTCCAGACTGAAGGACCTTCAGAGTAAGCAAGGTGAGTGCAGCCTCCGGAGCCCGTCCGCACGCAGTGGCTGCGGGCTCAGGGGTTGGGTTCCAGAGGCGCTGGAGTCGGCTGGAGACAGACGGCAGGGGGCACGTGTTCGTGTTCAGTGTGTCGCTGTGCTGGCATCACGCTGCAGCTTCAGGGGTTAGGGCTTCTGGGTCACCCTTAGCAGTGCCTCGTGGATAGACCCCTGCTCTCAAAGGAGTATATTAGTTCACAGATGCCCTCGTTGGGGTGGGGAGCGGGAGGTATGTTTTGTTTCCCCTTCACATCAAAGCACAGGGACCAGGGGCAGTATTTTCTCTTTCCTGTCCTTGCCTCCCTGTTGGTATCTGCCCGGTGACATCAAGGCCTCAGAGTGTCGACTCTTACTTTAGGTTCGAAAGGAACGTCTGCCTTGACTTTTCGGTTGTTTTGGAAAGGCAGTCTGGAGGCTCACGAAAGTCATTTTGATGCGTGAAGCTTCATAGCTTCCTGTGGCCACTTTTCTTCGAGCCCTTGGAGTGAACGCTACATATTGAGGTCAAGGGTCTTGGTGTCGTCGTCCTCCTTGTGGCCATTTTTGCTTCCCGCCAAGCCTTGAGCCTTCCTTGAAGAATGAGTTTGTTTGTAACCGAAGGCCTTCCCAGGAGCTAAGCTGAGAGTTCGGCCCTTTGTTTTAGTTGACTCACCACCCTTGCTCACCTACATGTCATAACAGAGAGCTGATTGTATCGGTTTTCTTTACATATTAGTGTCAGTCCAACATGAGTCAGTACAAAATCCATGGGGCAGAATTTGTGAGGATCTCAACAGATGTTCTCTCCATCTGGCGAAATTAATAGAGGATTTCTGTCTTTTAATTGGGTGCCTCTGGAGCCCTCGGTCAGAGATGAGCCCTCTCAGCCCGCCGTTAGTGTGGTCAAGCTGGAGAAGTCCCTCTGGGACTGTGAAGACATGGATTTTTATTAAAAAGACAGATGGGTGTAGAGCTGTTTTTTAGCCATAAAGTCTATATAAGTTCTGATTAAAGTTACTTGAGAAACTTTAAAAAACAGGAGCGTTTATTAACTAGATATAAGACCTATCTTTCTGAATTTTTGTTTCATAACAGAAGAGAAGATTCACAAAAAGTTAGAGGGGTCTCCCTCTCCAGAGGCAGAATTATCCCCTACAGCAAAGGATCAAGTGGAAATGTATGTAAGATTGTATTCAGTAATAAAGTGTGCATTTGTTAAAATCAGACTACTAACTGCTATGTGATTTAGTTTTTGTTCATTGTCCTGTATTTAGTTCCATAATTTTATAATTCAGGAAACACTCATTGAGCACTTACTATGTTCAGACGTGAATACAATGGTCCTGCACTTAGTACAGAATCAGTATTTGTGAAACGCATGCATGGGACAAGCAGGGTTATTACCTGCAGTCCGTTCGCGTGCTGTCCCGGCCCTCTCTGCAGGCAGCTGTGGGAAAGTACGCTCATCTTTGTTTTACGTACGGGGAGACCACCTTTCTCCTGCTGGTCACAGAGAAATGTGGGCAAGTCGTTGACCTTGTCAAGCTTGTTTCCTGAAGGTGCTCTTTGCTGTTTCTTTGCAAATGGTTAGTAAAATTGGCTGCACTACAAGCCGAACTTCCTTATTATACCTTGTATTTGAGTCTTCTGAGCGTCTCAAACTTAAGGTGAACGTAGCTCTATTAGCTGGTGTGGACCCTTGCTGTCCAGTGTGGTCTCCGTAAGCCGCGCCTGGCTATCTGGCACTGGATATGTGGCTACTCCAAATTGAGATGTGCTGTAAGTGTAAAATTCTCACCAGATTTCAAAGACTTGGTAGAAAAAAAAAGGGATGTAAAATACTGTGTTAATATTTAAATGTCAATTACACGCTGAAATAATGTTATGGATGTATTTGGTTAAGTAAAATACATAGTCAAATTCAATTTCCCCTTGTTTTCTTACACTTTTAATGTGACTCCTAGGACATTAAAAATTACATGTGAGGCTCACCACGTGTGTCTGTTAGACAGCTCTGGGAGAGACTCAAGTGTAGGCCCTTTGAAAACATGACCTTTTATCACTTGGTGTATGACCTTGACTGTTGCCTCCAGAACGACGGTCCCCTTGGTAGGCAACCTGACTCTAGGTTCTTGCTTTGACGGTCTGTCTGGCTCTGAAATCTGCGATGGCTCCCAGCTTCTTGGCGAATGGGAAACAAGTTCTTCCTTGTTCTCGAGCCCTCTGAGAGCAGCTCGCCAGCTTTTCCTACCCCGCATTTCCCGCAGTCACTGGGCTCCCTGGGTCTCGTGTCCGCACACAGGTGCCCATGCCTCACGAGTGGGAATCCCTAAAGTCCGTTTGCAGAGTGTGCAGGCTGTGCTGTGGGCCACTCGTTCTCATGGTTCTCGGCTGCACCAGCACCTTCTTTTTGGACCGCTTGAATGCCCTGCATAAGCCCTCCTGTTTTCCGAGGGTCCCCTGAGAACACATGGGGACCGACAACCATATAATACTGCGGCTCCTCTTGTACATTCATCCCTTTACTCCTCCCAGCTCTGGGGGCCGGTAGTATTCCCCACATCTCGCGGCCGTGGAGAGGCCATGTCAGGGCCTGAGGTCACACCACTGGTCCGGGCCGTGTCAGGGTTCACAGCTGGGGAGCACGGCCTCGGGGCGCATGCTCTCCAGCTCCCTCTTGCCCCTGCTCCTGGTGGCCTCGGGGTAAGTCCTGTCCTCACCAGGGTACAGCTGAGAGTGTGGACGAGACATCAGATAATGAGCTGAGAGTCACATGCATAGTAAGTGACGTGAGCTGAGGTACAGATGCAGGCCTGTCTCCTCGGGATGACGTCCTTCCCACCACATTCCATTTCTCCTTTGTGACTCCTTAATTAAAATGAAAACTGTAAAGATAAGAACTGCCCTTTTCCCTATTTTCTAAATATTTCTGCATTAGTGCCGACCTCAGTGCTGACCGTAAGGGTGCTTCATACACGGGGCTAAACGTCAAGCACATGTTACTGTATCTACTCAGTTGTTTTGTTTTTTTTTTAAGTTTTAGTTCGTGGATGACGTAAATGTTGACCATTAAAGTGAAATGTCCCATCACCCCCCTGGGAGGGAATGTTGCTTTGCTGTATCTTGTACATCTGGGTGCCTGCTTTTGAACTCTGTCCTCTGTTTTTCAGGTACTATGAAGCATTTCCACCACTGTCTGAGAAACCAGTTTGCCTGCAGGAAATCATGACTGTGTGGAACAAGTCTACAGTCTGTTCTCACTCTAGCTCTTCTTCATCATCCACAGCCCCCGCAGCTAGCACAGACACATCCTCCCCCAAGGACTGCAACAGCGAAGGCGAAGTCATCAAGGAAAGAGGCAGCGAAGCGCCCACCACCGTACACGCGAAAATCCAGAGCAAAAGTAGAAGCGAGAAGGAGAACAAATTCAGTAATGGCACAAGGGAAGAGAAGCCTGCTTTGTACAAAAAGCAGATCCGACATAAACCGGAAGGAAAGATGCGCCCTCGCTCCTGGTCTTCCGGCTCGAGTGAAGCAGGCTCCAGTTCGAGTGGTCCTCGGGGAGAGCTACAAGCAGCTGTGAAGTGTGTGAAAGTCAGACACAAGACACGAGAGATTCGCAACAAGAAAGGGCGGAACGGGCCCAGCAGGCTTTCGCTGAAGGCCGGCGACAAGGCCGAGAGGGGCGTGTACGCGGGGGGGAGCCGCGGCGGCGGGGGGGGTGGGGGGCCCATCCGGCCGCTGTGCCGGCGCGGGAAACGGCCCTTGAAGGACCCGGGGAGAAGAGACGCCGGCAGCGCCGAGGGGAGAGACCTGTCCCTGGAGAGCAGAAACGACAGGGAGTACAAAGAGGAGCCACTGTGGTACACTGAGCCGATCGCCGACTATTTCGCTCCTTTGAGCAGGAAAAGTAAACTAGAGACCACGTACCGAAACCGACAGGATACGAGCGGTCTGCCGTCAGAGGCAGTGGAAGAGCTGTCAGAATCCGTGCACGGTCTCTGTATCAGCAACAGTAACACTCATAAAACATACCTCGCGGCAGGTACTTTCATCGATGGTCATTTTGTAGAGATGCCTGCGGTTATCGATGAGGATATCGACCTCACTGGGACCTCATTCTGTTCTCTCCCAGAGGACGACAAGTATCTGGATGACATTCATCTATCAGAATTAACCCACTTCTATGAAGTGGATATCGATCAATCCATGTTGGATCCTGGTGCCTCAGAAACAATGCAAGGAGAAAGTCGGATTTTGAATATGATTCGACAAAAAAGCAAAGAGAAAACGGATTTTGAGGCAGAATGTTGCATAGTGTTAGATGGAATGGAGTTACAAGGGGAACGTGCAATATGGACAGATTCCACCAGCTCTGTGGGTGCCGAGGGCTTCTTCCTGCAAGACCTGGGCAACCTGGCTCAGTTTTGGGAGTGCTGTTCGTCCAGCTCGGGCGATGCCGACGGAGAGAGTTTCGGTGGAGATTCTCCGGGCAGACTCTCTCCGATCTTGGACAGCACGGCACTCAGTCCGCATTTGCTTGCTGGCAATCAGGAGCTCTTTGCAGATATTAATGAAGGATCTGGCATAAACTCGTGTTTTTCAGTGTTTGAAGTGCAATGCAGTAATTCTGTTCTACCATTTTCGTTTGAAACTCTCAACTTGGGAAATGAAAATACAGATTCTAGTGCTAATATGCTTGGGAAAACCCAGTCTAGATTGCTAATATGGACCAAAAATAGTGCCTTTGAAGAAAATGAACACTGTTCTAATCTTTCAACAAGAACTTGTAGCCCATGGTCCCATTCAGAAGAAACACGTTCAGACAACGAGACGTTAAACATTCAGTTTGAAGAGTCCACGCAGTTTAATGCAGAAGATATTAATTATGGAGTTCCTAGAGTCTCGTCAAATTATGTAGATGAAGAACTTCTAGATTTTTTGCAAGATGAAACTTGCCAGCAAAACAGTAGAACGTTAGGAGAAATTCCTACCTTAGTTTTCAAAAAAAAATCGAAACTAGAATCTGTCTGTGGTATTCAGCTCGAAGAAAAGACGGAACACAAAACCTTGGAAACCGCACGAGGGTGCGGCGAGAGCAGTCCACGTGGGGGCGGCTACAGCTCAGGGGTCATTAAAGACATTTGGACAAAGATGGCAGACGGGGGACCGGCCGCGACGGTGGACGTGGAAAGAGTCGACGAGGAGCTGTTCCCGACGGACGTCAGTAACTACTGCTGCTGCCTGGACGGCGAGGCCGAGGCCGAGAGCCTCCGGGAGCCCCACAAGGCCGTGCAGAGGTCCGAGTACCGTCTGTGGGAGGGGCAGAAGGGGAGCCTGGAGAAGCGAGCGTTCGTTTCCGGGGAGCCCTCGAAGGTGGACGGGGGTGACTACACTACACCCTCAAAACCGTGGGACGTGGCCCAGGACAAAGAGAACACGTTCATTCTCGGAGGAGTTTACGGAGAGCTGAAGACCTTCAGCAGCGATGGGGAGTGGGCGGTCGTGCCGCCCGGTCACGCCAAGGGAAGTCTGCTGCAATGCGCGGCTTCCGACGTCGTGACCATAGCCGGTACGGACGTCTTCATGACCCCGGGAAACAGTTTCGCCCCCGGTCACAGGCAGTTGTGGAAGCCCTTCGTGTCATTCGAACAGAGCGATCAGCCGAGGAGTGGGGAAAACGGATTAAATAAGGGATTTTCTTTTATCTTCCATGAAGACTTACTGGGAGCTTGTGGTAACTTTCAGGTGGAAGATCCTGGACTGGAGTACTCCTTCTCTTCCTTTGACTTAAGCAATCCGTTCTCGCAAGTTCTTCACGTGGAGTGTTCGTTTGAACCCGAGGGGATTGCCTCTTTCAGCCCTAGTTTTAAGCCGAAGTCAATCCTCTGCTCTGACTCAGACAGCGAAGTTTTCCACCCCAGGATCTGTGGCGTTGACAGAACACAGTACCGGGCGATTAGGATCTCTCCTAGGACTCACTTCCGCCCCATCTCTGCATCCGAGCTGTCCCCGGGAGGGGGAAGTGAGTCGGAATTTGAATCTGAGAAAGATGAAGCAAATGTCCCCATTCCTTCTCAGGTTGATGCGTTTGAAGACCCACAGGCAGATCTGCAGCCACTGGAAGAAGACGCCGAGAAAGAAGGCCATTACTACGGAAAATCAGAGCTTGAGTCTGGAAAATTCCTTCCCAGGCTAAAAAAATCTGGCATGGAAAAGAGTGCTCAGACATCACTGGATTCTCAGGAGGAATCGGCGGGGGGTCTGCCGGTGGGGAGGCAGAGTCAGTGTTTGGAGTGCAGCATGAATGAGTCTCTGGAAATCGCTCTAGAAAGCTCAGAAGCAAATTGTAAAATAATGGCACAATGTGAGGAAGAAATTAATAATTTTTGCAGTTGCAAAGCAGGTTGTCAGTTCCCTGCTTACGAAGATGATCCGGTTTCTCCGGGACAGCTGGAAGAGGTAGGTGGTTGTCTCTGTGTGTCGGTGCTTGGTGGAAGTCGTCAGTGGGACTTGAATGCAAGAGCCGCCGAGTCGGGCGGTGAGGGAGAGGGTGAAATCATTGGGAAATTAACTTCAGTGTCTTAAGACTTACATGCTTATGATTTTACATCAGAACTTAAAATGGGTTTGGTATTTATAAAGTGGAACTAGACCGTAGACCTCTTCTGCAGAGAAAAGGCATTTTTCTTAAGATTTTATTTATTCGAGAGAGAGAGAGAGATCACAAGTAGGCAGAGAGGCAGGCAGAGTGGGGCGGGGTGGGGAGCAGGCTCCCCGCCGAGCAGAGAGCCCGATGCGGGGCTTGAGCCCAGGACCCTGAGATCATGACCTGAGCCGAAGGCGGAGGCTTTAACCCACTGAGCCACCCAGGTGCCCCGAGAAAACACATTTTTAAATCATAAGATAGTGAGAGTCTGTCTTAATGCCCACGTACTGTGCTTCCAACCGAGTATGCTGACATTCTGTCATGAAGTGGCTCTTTACTCCGAGGAAGGCCCCATGCTCTTCGGAAGCCGAGGCACAGGGTCTCTTTGAGGTAGCAAGCCCATCTTATGCTCCCCGAAACACGGATGGGTTTAGAACTTGGGTTTTACATGAAAAGTAAATTAGATCTGTCTGGAGTTCCCTCAAACCGAGGGCGGTACGTGTAAAACCCACAGTCCCTGTGCGACAAAGGAGCCGCTACGGAGCCTCCGTAGACCCCGCTTTATGCCAAGGGCACGATCCTGAAGCTCTGCGGCTCACGCGTTAAAATGAGGCTAATCGGAGTAGTTTTGTGAATGGGAGTCCTTGTACCCTCTGACGACTTCTCAGAAGTGGCTTGAGGTTCAGTTGAGTGCGCGGGAACCACCACTGAAGGTACTAACCTGTGTCACAAAACAGCCCCGCGGTCTGCCCGTTTCTCAGCCGGTCCTCCGTCAACAGTGCCTGGCCTGTGTCCGGGAGCAGCTCGGTTAAGAGACAGTTGACGCTGCTTGGAGGTTATGTGCCTGTGGCTGGAGAGCAGCTGAACGTCCTTGCTCCCCGCTGGCCCGGTGCACGCTTCCCCCGCCCCTGCTGCCGCTAACTCCTACCCAGACAGCGAGGCTCTCTTCGGATACCCCGCTTCTGACCCGCTTCCTGATTCTCCCTCTCTCCCCTTCCCCACCCCCGCCCACATCAGAACCGACGCCTCTCTTCCCTTTTCGTGTACGGTGCCTCTTTTCCTGTCGCGGTGTCCCTGTTTCCTGAGTCCTCATGTCCTTTCTCTTGTTGGGTATAAACTCCTGATGGAAACGGACTGTGCCTGCCTCACCTGCGGGACCAAGGGCCTGGGGGTCCTGAGTGCATGTGGTGGGGGGAGCCCCACAGACGACCCGAGGGTCGCTGCTCCAAGTTAGCCTGCCCAGAGGCCCTTTGGGGGGGTGTCGTGCACTGGGTCCCACCGAAACACCGAGACCGAGCTGCCAGGAATGAGGACCAAGAATGTTGTTGTTAGCCTTTACCTGTTC
>JAQQSY010001111.1:0-14624 GCA_028646535.1 Procyon lotor | reverse complement strand
CACGAGGAAATAAACTCCTTGTTTCTTTCTCTCTCTCTTTTTTTTAAGGTTTAAGATGATACAGTGAAACTCATTACATTTGCTATTCATAATTTATAACCCCACAGTATTCTTCTGTTTATAGAAGTGCTTTGTATTTTCATTGATAAGAACTGTCTAGTCCTCAGGAAAAAAAAAAAAAAAAGATGTTTTGTTGTGTTTTTTTTTAACTTAAGATTTGAGGAAATAAGAGATGGCAATAAAAGTGCCACATCAGCAATAAAGCCCATTTATTATTTTTTTTTTTATCAGTTTCCTTTTTGGGAGATTATATCTGCAGCTGCTAACGACCCATTGTTTTTCATTCTCTGGGGGTTGTGACTGGGGGAAATTAGATGCTCACGTGTGCCTGGAGAAAGTGTTGCTATGGACAGCCAAACTGGAAGAGATCTCAGAACATCTTTCCTCTGGGGTAGACGCTCTTTTGCAAGTAGGGCTTACCTACTGCCTGTGAAAACCAATTGGAATCCCAGATGCCCAACTTGTACTTAAAGCCCCAAGTCGCTTGTTTCGTAAGTTGGGGCCGGAAAGGCTGACTTTTCTGGGGTCTCCTCATTTAGACAGTCTGACCTAGCTATCTGACCATGGGCTCTGGAGCCCACAGACGTGGGTCCCAGATCCCAGCCCCAGGACCTGTGACCTTCAGCCTCTATTCCTTCATCTGGAGAACCAAAAGCATCATTATTTATAGGCCTAGTTCAAAAGTTAAATTAAATACAGGTTAACGTGTCCTGGCATATGAGAGATCAAGCGCCCAATAGATGTTGTTCAACATTTTCCTTCTTTCCTATCAAAATCTCACCCCTTCATGCAGACCTCCTTCGGGAGACATCTCACTGCCCCTACGTACAGTGCTTGCTCCTTAGTATTGATTTATGTTTTGTTTCTCTAAGAAGCATGTAACGAGGGGAACTTGGGTGGTTCCGTTAAGCGTCTGACCCTTGATTTCACTCAGGTCATGATCTCAGGGTCTAGAGCTCGAGCCCCAGGTTGGGCTTCATGCTGAGCAGGGAGCCTACTTAAGGTTCTCTCTCTCTCTCTCTCTTCCCCTGTGTGCTCTCTCTCTCAAAAAAAAAAAAAAATATATATATATATATGTATGTATGTATGTAATAAATGACTGAGTGACTGAATGAGGTCGTGTTGAGAATAAGTCCTTGCCTCAGCTCAAGAGTGTGTCTTGACCTATGTCAGCCTGACAGTCCCCAATTCTCCTCCTCTGCAGAAGCCTTTCTGACTAACCGCACAGAAACAGTCACCGTGGAGGAAGGCCAGACGCTCATTCTAAAGTGTGTCGTTTCTCAGGGGAACACCACGTCCCTGCAGTGGCTCGCCCCGTCAGGGTTCACCATGTTTTTAAATGAACATCCTGGTAAGTGAAAGGGGGGAAAAAAAATCACCACCAGACCTCAACCTGCGGGATTTTCCAGACACACGAGTTGGTGGGATAGAAACCAGCGTGAGTCACCCCAACAGTGGGCTTGGCCCACCTACTGTTACACAGGGCTCACACCCAGAGACCTATCACTTTACACATGGTTGCTTTTTCTGACAGGAAGTCTGAAATGGAAACCCCACCAGAATGGTTGGTAAAGGGGGCTCAAGTAACAAAGCACATTTCCATGCCCACACCTCATTCCCACGTCACTCTTTTCCTCTCAGCAACCATGAAACTGCCCACTGACAGGGAGGCCGCAGACGGACTTGAGGCCTTTCGTCCTCTCGCAGCTAACACCATGGCCCCACAACTGGAGCCAGCTGCCTCTTTCTCCATCTGGGCAATTAAAACTCACATCACAAAGCTCCCTTCCAGAGATCTCCTTTTCTCCTGTTGGTCTCAACACAAAAACAAGGTCGCTGAGCAACTGAGGAATGGACAGGGCATACTACCCAGGAAGGAAGGGCAGCCATTGCTATTTTCACAAGCACACGTTGAGTCCCAGATGCCGGAATGGAAAGGGAATCTCCCCCTCCTAACACTGCCGGTTTTATTGAGACAGAATAAGCACACAACGCTGTATTAGTATGAGCATACAATGATCTAATATCATGTATATACAGCAAAATAACTGCCACAGGAAATCTAGTGACCATCCATCACCCCACATAGTAACAATGGTTTTGTTTTTGTTTTAAGGAAAGGGATTCTTAAAAGTCTATTTAGTTCCTCTCTTTGAGCGGGATTTTACTAACCCCTCCTCTTCATAATGAGACCATTGTATATCTCCATTTAATATTTGGAAGGGCCAAATACTTGGAAAAGTCTCCAAAACAGCAAATTTCATTCTGTCTTGTAAAAGCAGAACCTCTAGAAAACTTGATAGGCTATGAAACGTTTTTTTAAAGATTTATTAAAGTTGTTTTTGTTTTTTTTTAACAGAGAGGAAAGAGATTACAAGTAGGCCGAGAGGCAGGCAGAGAGAGGGGAAAGCAGGCTCCCCGCCGAGCAGAGAGCCTGATGTGGGACTTGATCCCAGGACCCTGAGATCATGACCTGAGCTGAAGGCAGAGGTTTAACCCACTGAGCCACCCAGGTGCCCTAAAGATTTATTTATTTTAGAGAGAGTGCATAAGCAAGAGGGACAGAGAATGAGGGAGGGAATCTCAAGCCAACTCTGCACTGAGTGTGGAGCCCATGCCCAGGCTCCCAGGATCCTGAGATCACAACCTCAGAGGAAAGCAAGAGTCAGAAGATCAACCAACTGAGCCACCCAGGTGCCTCTATGCTATGAAACATTATTTGATATCGCTATGGGGGCACCTGGGTGGCTCAGTCATTAAGTGTCTGCATTTGGCTCGGGTCATGATCTCAGGGTCCTGGGTTCGAGCCCCGCATCGGGCTCTCTGCTCGGCAGGAGGCCTGCTTTTCTCTCTCCCACTCCCTCTGCTTATGTGCCCTCTCTCTCTGTCAAATAAATAAATAAAATCCTTAAAAATAAATAAATAAATACCGCTATGTTCAACATAACTTACCATATATTTCAAGCTAAATAAACTATTAGTAGTAGTAGAATCCAAGAAAGTAAGTAGATGTTAATTGTTAAAAATTCGGAGAGAAATATTTTGAGTAGAGATCGTTCCTGTTAAATAATGCTTTCTCTTGTTTTGGTTTGGCTTGGTTTTTGTAACCTAAGATGGGCACTCTCAAATTCCTACAGCAGTATGCTGGTTGAACTCGGTGATGCTCAAGCAAGGGTCATTCTTGCCTTCCAGGGGACACACGGCAATGTCTGGAGAGAGTTTGTGTTGTTATAACTGGGGAAAGACGGGGACTGGGAGGGGAGGGTCTAGCATCTAATGAGTAAAGAGAACTGCTTCAAAACATAGTCTACAACATAGACCCACAACGAAGAATCAAGGACTCAAAAGTCAATGGTGTTGAGCTTGAGAATGCCTGAACTCTAACTCAGGTAATGCCGGTGTCCCAGGACACACAACCATTATTTCCGATGAGAAACAACCTTTCTCGGTCATTCATTCAAGGTTTAACAATGTTAGGCTTGTCCATGTTACAAATCCAAAGGGGAGACAAGACCATTTCAGGAGCCTCTGATTTGCTAAGGGACCTACGACCTGAAATAGAAATCCCAGTCAACATAGAATCAAAAAACAAAGCAAAACAACAACAACGAACCCAAACGCTTGCTATAATCTTTAGGAAACTTCAAATAATAGTAAACTTCTAAAAAATTAAAAATAAAAGGGGCACCTGGCTGGCTCAGTTGGTAGAGCATGCAACTCTTGATCTCGGGACTACGGGTTCTAGCTCCACACTGTGTGTAGAGATTAACTTAAAATCAAAGTCTTTAAAAATAAAAAAGCACCCAAACGGAGAAATGGATGGCCATGCATTCATTTTCCATTCTTCACACCCAGTGTGACAGGACAACCTCATATGGATCAGATTTCAAAGAGGTGAATCTAATGGGGCATTTTTCATAATATAAAAAAATGAAACAATAATCATCCTGCAACCCGAACCCTTCACCAGCATAGTGTTAATTTCCTACATGCACAAATAAAGCAAATGGTTTATTTCACAGATCCCAGTATCAAAATATTTCATTTCCTAAACGAATGTCGAGCTTTTGAGAGGCGTCCAGCTGGGAACACTAGGATTTGGAAGGCAGCTCAACTGAAGATGTGACATTTGTCCCGTCAAAGTGTGAAATTCAAAAGCCATTCCTGTGAATAATCAATCCACTGAGAGACTGTTTTCATCTGATCGCTTTCTTCCTAACAGCTCTTTTTCCCTCTTATCCAGCTTTAAAAAATCCCAAATACCAGCTTCTTCATCACTCCACCAATCAGCTTTCCATCAGCGTGCTTAATGTCACCCAGCAAGATGAAGGCGTGTACAAGTGTTTACATTACGGCAACTCCGTGAGAACAAAGGAAGTAAAAGTGATTGTGCTGGGTAAGTCCCTGATGGCCGGCAAACCCAGCACGCGAGTGGCAGGCTGAGAAAGAGGACAGACCATTCTTAAACTTCACATTTTAGTTAGAAATAATGCCTAGAGCAAAGCATTTTCTCGGGCACCTCTACCATCTTTTGTTGAAAGGAAAACAGAAAGGAGCCTTTTGACTGGTGAGCCCCAGATGAAAATGTGACTTTGTGAAATTTGTCTTTGGCATCAGTGCAGTTTCCTGTCTGAGGAAGTAAGAGAAAGGGGAATTAATACTTGATAAGTTGCTACAATGTGCCAGGCACTGGGCTAAGCTCCAGGGGATCAAAGAGGAATCAGGCATAGCCCCTGCCCACATGGAGTTGGCACATGGGTCCTGCCAGGCAAAGCACGTATGTAAATAAAGTAGAAGCTAATAACAACGTATCCTAACACAGAATGAATTCAGGTGTAACCGCATTGGACGACTGGCTCACGTGCTCTGCCAAAACCTGGTCCTCTCTCCCGGTGGGGGGTGGGACTGGGAGGTGCCAATAGAGAGTGACAGCCTCCTGATCGCCCCGGACTTGTTCAGTTCTCTGGTTGGTCCTCTGTGCTCAGTGTAAGCCTTACTGTCTTTACGTTTCTGCTTCTTGTGATGGAACAGATCAATTACAAACATCACTTTTTATTGACCTCTAATTCAGATCAATTATATGCATCACTTTTTATTGATCTCTAAGTGACATAATTCCACCTATCACAAATGAATGTCTTGGGCTTCTGTTGAATTAATACAGCATGGTGCCGACCATAAAGTAAAGGCACGGTAACCAAGTATCTGGGAAGGAACGGCTCCCGAGGGGGGGTTGAGAACTGATGAGACTCAGCCCACCGTACTGGCCACCGCTCAGAGCACTCTGGCTCACGCCACCTGTGTGCCCTTCTGGGCTCTTCTCCCAGCCCCGCATACCTCCGTCACTGCACTTACCACCTGATCTTTTAACTAACAGCTTAGGGACTGAGTCTATTGCCAGACTGTCAGCTCCTTGAAGGGCTTTATCTTTTCCATATGTGTACTGCCGGCATCAAACGCATCTGGTGCCTACTCGCCGCTGACTGGGTGATGTCTTAAATGAGCCAATCAATGTGAAAGAGTGCAGTTCACGACCAAAGTGTGAAGTAGCATGGGAAAGAGGAAGAGAGTAGCCTACCCAAAAAGTACACTTGACCCTTGAACCGCGCAGGTCTGAATTGTGCAAGTCCACTTATATGCAAATTTTTTAATAAATATAGTCCAGTACTATAAATGTATTTTCTCTTCCTTATGATTTTAACATTTTCTTTTCTGTAGCTGACTTTATGGGAAGAATGGAACGTAGAATACATATAACATAGAGAACAGGTTTTTGTTGACTGTCCATGTTATCACTAAGGCTTCCCATCAACGGGAGGCTGTTAGTTGAGTGGATTTGGGGGGAGTCTAAGTTATACATGGATCAGGGGAAGTGTCAGTGCCCCTGATCCCCACATTGTTCAAAGGTCAACTCTATTTCCAAGACAGGAGTAGGGAAAAAAGGACAAATGTGCCCTTGGTAAGAGAAATACATCTTTGATATTAGGAGGAGCCAGGACTAACTCACTTTGAGGTGAGTCATACACTCATGTCAGTCTAGAACTGAACCAGCCAACACATAAACCAATTCCTTCATGTCACAGACAAGGAAACTGACCCACCAAGATGCCGAGGGACCCACAACGGCTCTTACAATAACTGGTAACCAATGGAACTAGACTTCAGGTCTGCACTCTTCTCTGAGTGCTCTACCAAACACAGGCAAATAGCAAATGTAAAAATTACTGTTGTAACACTGGAAATTTTCAGGGACTAATCATACACCAGGTAACAAGCAATGTGGACTAGGGCCAAGGTAGGTCTACAAGTATATAAAAGCCCTTTAACTGTATTCTGGGAAATATCAAGTAAAAAAAAAAAATGTCCATTATTTAGACCATACACTATAGACTATTAGACCCCATGTTTTACTGGGATATGTAGACCGGCTCAGTAAGCACAGAAAAATCAATTCTCTTCCAGCAACACCTTCCATGCCAACCCTGGAAGCTTCAGTTATCAGAATGCAAAATGGAAAAGAACATGTTACACTTAAATGCTCCACCGTGAGAAGTAAGCCCCCTCCACAGATAACCTGGATTATAGGGAATGACATAGAGCTCGAAGGTAAGGACAATGTTCTCTTTCCTCCTTTGTTTTCTTTCCTACGTCAATTTTCCAAGGAATTTTTAAATCCTTTGGCACCCTCTGGTGGTGTGAGAGGCTGCAAAATAACTTTCAATAACTCATCAGTTTTTTCCAGACAAATTATCTTTATAACCTATAGATACTGTGCCTTCATCCTGAAAACCTATCACAAACAATATGATTACATGTTTATACTTAAAACAAATTAGACACCTAAAATGGGATATTATGGTTTCTTAAAATTCAACAAAATTTCATATATAGGTACAATATAGCTATTATCTCGGCGTGAACTTTTTAGCAGACAGAAGTTTGAAAATACATTTAACATAATGCTTGTATATTGAAACAGATAAGATCCTCCTGATAAAGTACACCATGACGTCATACCCTCAATAAAAATATTATGGTACCAAAGAATCTAAACTTTGATTAAAGCTGAGTTCAATTGACTGAACAGGACACACTCGGAAACTGTTCAGAGTTTGTTTACATTGTAACGTATGTTATATTGGACTTTACCTAATCAGAGAGATTCCATTCAATGCCAATTCTACATCATTATAAGACCTCTCTTTTCATTTGCCTTATTCATTCACCCCGAGTAAGGTCTTGGGTCTTTGCGTTTGACAGCATCAGGCTGTCCCTGTGTTACCACAATAAGCTTGGGATTTTTTCCCAGTAGTGAAGGTTAATAGAAACCTAACTACTGTTATTCACCTGCTTCCTCCTGGGACGGGGGCCAAGCATGTACAAGGCAGCGGGCCGAATCTAGAATGACTTAGAAGTCTAACAGGTTTGCCAAGATGTCAAGGCCATTGGTCCCTGAGAGAGCCAAACCCAGCCAATGGTATTAAGTAGCCACAACCCCATACACCCCTTTCATTTGCTCCATAGGTGAACCCCACCATGAATTTGAAACCGACAAGAAGAAATGTAATAGCAGCAGTATCCTCAGAGTCCACGCATTTGGCAAAAACTCAACAGTGGACTGCGTCATCCGACACAAAGGCCTACAAGGAAGAAAACTGGTAGCCTCTTTCCGATTTGAAAACTTGGGTAAGAAGAACGAATGATTGTGTTTAGTCATTTACCTTTCTGTTACACTAGCGAACAAATTAAATGGAAGGAGAAGAGTCCCTCAGAGCGAGATCACTGTCCACAAAGCTCTCCTTAACTGCAAATTCCTTTAACGATTGAAATTTCTCCAGCTGAGCATCACAGAGCACCCGTTCCAACATCCAGAACCCCAGTGGTGCGGAAAAAGCCTCATAGGGCACCATATGCAAATAACATCATGCTTGCATTTTGATAATCACAGCTGGCATGACTTGGCCCTTCTTTTATTTTATTGCAGTCATGTTTTCAGAGAGGTCATGTGAGGCATACTTTATCTTTGTAGGCAACCCCAAAGGAGCTAATAGCCACTGAAATAAATCTAAACCTGTCCGCATTATTTTATGTTAATATAAAACACTCACACAGTCAAATTAAGCCACGATTCCTCTTTAGATTTATTGTTATCATTGTTCTGCAGGTTTTAGTTTAACCATGTGAATATCCTGGGCAGAACAAATACTAATAAATAAAACGTCAAATAGTGACTGTGAAGAGACGTTGCCTCCATTTTCAGAATACGTTCTCTGATTCCTTTAACAAAAACCAAAAATAATTAAAGTTCTAGAAAACTTTCTTTTTTTGAGAAGGGGGAGAAAGCAGGAGGGGGTAGGAGGTGCAGAGACAGAATCTCAAACAGGCTTTAAGCCCAGCACGGAGCCCAAGGCAGGACTCAATCCCACAACCCTCAGAGATCATGACTGGAGTCGAAATCAAGAGTCGGACGCTTAACCAACTGAGCCACCCAGGCGCCCCTAGAAAACTTTTTGAGCCAAGAAGTATGTAATAAGAAGTACCATGAATCACACATCAGTGATGAACAAGACTCTGACCTTCGTTATTCTATAAGGTACTTCTTAATGTACAAAGAATTCCTCAAGTGCAAGGATTCACTCACACTAGCGAGGGAAGGAGCAGCTAGATGAGGATACATTCGTTGAGAAAGCTGTTCATGAAATAACTGCAAATGCAAGGCACGGGTTTAGGAGCACGCCATCATGGGAAAAGCGCCCTGCAGCCCTGTGGGGGCTGCTGCTGTGGCTAACGGCTCCCCTCTCACTACCACATGCTTTCCACCAGTCACTTTCTCACCCAACCAAAAGTAGCAAGTCTTGAGGGCGCTGCATTGAGAAGACTGGGCCCCCACAGACTGGGCTTACTACCGGAATCTTTTTCAAGGTTTATTTATTTATTTGAGAGAGTGAGTGCATGGGGGGAGGGGCAAGGGGAGAGAATCTCAAACAGATTCCCCACTGAGTGCGGAGTCCAAAGCAGGGCTCGATCTCACAACCCTGAAATCATCACCTGAGCTGAAACTAACAGCTGGACGCTCAACCCACTGAGCCACCCAGGGGTGGGGGTGGGGGGCTGCCATTTAGGTTCTTAAACAAAAGAATCAGTGATATTAAAAAAATAGGCATTTTTACTTTTCAGCTATTGTTCAGGCCACCTACAAAAATTACTTTGGAGGGGAAATCCGTTTGTTCTCCATTACAGCCATACTTCCAAAGGACTCAAAATCATAGCCATAAAATGCTTCCAATAATAATAGGATAAGACCTGACTTTTATTTCTGATCTAACTGTTGATTATTTAGCACTCACTGCCAGATCTCCATTGAGGATTCACAGAGCAAGTCCAGCAGCCGCTGCTGGTGGCTTCCATATGTTTATGGCTTCACTTCCTTCGGCAAGTGACTACGTTGACAAACTGATATTACACACGTTTTGTTCATCCAGTGAGTTTAAAAAGTTTGGTTAGCTGAGGATGCTTTAGAACACATTTACAAGTAAGGATTCTGACCCATTTCATTCCCACACTCTGCGCAGTGGGACCTGGGAACACGAAAATCAGGCAAGCACCGTATCTGGGGATGTGAGCGGAGTCTTCCTTTGAAAAACCCACATGTAGATGCTTGTGGAAGAGTGATGCTTAGAGGAAGACAGCAGGAACAGATCAGACCCTCTTCAAAATGACTGACTTCATTGTTTAGTATTCCAAATGAAGAATCTTGGTTTCCTACTACTTAACTGGAGGTGGGATTAAAAAAACAAAACAAAAAACCTTGAGCAACGGTTCTCAAACTTAGGGATTTTGGGACTCCTTCTACACTCCTACAAATAGTTGAGGACCCCAAAGAATTTTTACTTATATGAATTGTATCTTTCAATATTTACATATTAGAAATTAAAACTGAAAAAAGTTTAAATATTTATAAAATAATCCACTACATATAAACAGAAATGGCATATTTGCGTGGAAAATAGCTTATTTTGCAACACCAAAATGTTAGAAAAATGGCACCGCTTTTCATTCTGAAATCTCTTTGGTGTCTGGTTTAATAGAAAACAATTTGGTTTGGGGCTCCTGGGTGTCTCAATGGGTTAAAGCCTCTGCCTTCGGCTCAGGTCATGATCTCGGGGTCCTGGGATCGAGCCCCACGTCAGGCTCTCTGCTCAGTGGGGAGCCTGCTTCTCCCTCTCCCTCTGCCCCTCAGCCTGCTTGTGCTCTTTCTCACTCTCTCAAATAGATAAATAAAATCTCTTTTAAAAAAATTTAAAAATTTAAAAAGCTGAGAAGCACTCACAGATTCCATAAAGACATTACCTACCTGCCACATATCAGTAACAATATTTATAAAATTTCAGGTACCTTTTCTATACACTCCCTGGTTGCAGGCCAACTTTGACAAATTGGTCAAGTTTGTGCTAAGCTGAATGTCTGGAAACATCCCCAAACATGTATTTTGGTTTTTTGTTTGGTTTGGTTTTTATAGAGGGAGGAGGGGGGAGGGGCAGAGGGAGAGAATCTTAAGCAGGCTCCACGCTCAGCACGGAGTCCAACGTGGGGCTCAGTCTCACACCATGAGATCATGTCCTGAGCCAAAACCAAGAGCTGGATGCGCAACCGACTGAGCCACCCATGTGCCCCAGTATCATTCTGCATTACACAATATTACATTTATAACCATCGTACTTAATGAATAGCAAAGCACTGTGCTAAGCATGTTGTGTGAATGCACTCATTAAAATTTCTTGCCAAAAAAACCTCCAGAGGTAGATGACGTTAGTAGTTTCATTTTACAGGTAAGGAAAAACTGAGCATTCAAGAGATGAGGGATTTTGCTCAAGCTCACTCAGCAGCAAGCAAGTTAACAGCATCAGGATTCAACCCAGTCTGTGACTGATCCAAGGCCACCTAACGAATAAATAAGGAGGGAGATAGGGGACCGGGCAGACAGACAGAAGGACTAACAGGTAGATGGAGAAACACACAGCAAATCGCCTTTGCATACTCCTGGGAAACAGCGCTCTGGACCCAGCATGCTGTACTTCTCAACCAGGCAGCCTAGCAGATGGGCTAGCAGCAGGGTAGAGATTCGAAAACCAGAGCGAGAGCTGCAGAACGCGTAGTGCCGAGGTTTCTCAGAACCTCCCAAGCAGGTAGCGGCCGAGTACATTCCCCAACCTATTGTCCCCAGCACCATGTGGGTGAGATTGCTCTCTGCAGTTGCACATTTCTGCTTTTCCCCTTTCCTAGTTACCCATCGTGAGACGCCTTCAGATGCCCCGGAGGAAAGCTCCCCGTCCTCTCAAGACCCTCTGCAGCCTGCTAGTACTGGTAAGTGTCAATCCATTACAATTAAAATTAAAAAAAAAAATCAAAAATCATGCCTCCTTAGAAAGGGCCATTTTTCTCATTTCTAAGATTTTTTTTAAATTTTAACTTTTTTTTTTCTTAAGGGGGGGGTGGGGGGGCAGAAGGAGAGGTAGAGAGAGAGAGAATCTCAAGCAGGCTCTGTGCCCACCATGGAGCCTGTTACAGGACTGCATCCCAGGACCCTGAGATTGTGACCTGAGCCAAAATCGAAAATTGGATGCTTAACTGTCTGAGTCACCCAAGCGCCCCTGAAATTTTAACTTTTTTTTTTTTTTTTAAGATTTTATTTATTTGACAGAGAGGAGAGAGATCACAAGCAGGCAGAGAGGCAGGAAGAGAGGGAGGGGGAGGCAGGCTCCCTGCTGAGCAGAGAGCCCGATGCGGGGCTCGAACCCAGGACCCTGAGATCATGACCTGAGCCAAAGGCAGAAGCTTTAACCCACTGAACCATTCAGGTGCCCCTGAAATTTTAACTTTTAATAAGAAAACACAGGATGCCCTGCACTAGCTCTAGCTTAGTGGTATCCGGGAGGAGCCCCACACCAGCAGAGTTCCCTTAGTGGGATGGGCTTCAAGGCGACTAACGCCTTATAAGTTCAGTGCTGGTTTGCTTGATACATACACATTACACACTACACACACACAGACACACACAGACACACACACACACACACACACACACACACACAGGACTGTGACATTTGAATTTCCTCTGCGGTAAAGGGCAAGGTTGAATTCATTGATGGAGAGACTCGTTTCTTTGTTTTCTCATCCAGAGCAGACCAAACACAAAATAAAGACTCGGTTTCAGCAAAGAGCACAGGCGTGGGAGCTGGAGATGTGAGGCTTTTTGCCGCTGAATAACAAGCTTGAAAGCACATCAGTCACTCGGTTGTCAAGAACTCAGATAGTTTTTGATGACAGGATTGAATTCTCAAGGCAGAATTTAGGAAGCCTGGATTATAATTCCAGTTTTTTTTTTTTTTTTTGGACAGTGAACCCACTGGATGGGTAGCTCTGGGCAGTGATCATATATTTATCTTTGTATTTTACTTGGCGTCGTATCTGGCATGAGCAGGTACTTAGAAAATGCCATATAAATGAATAAATACATGTATGAATACCTTCCTTTGTTATGGGGTTTTGAGAGAGCCTCATCCAAAATGGGCATAAACTCCTAGATGTCCTCTTTTTGTTTCAAACAGTGTGTCTGTAGGAATTTCTTGGAGTGGAATAAGTGCTTTCATATCATTATCGTGTTCATAGTTCTGAGTATCAAATCGCATTTTTAAAATTTTTTTATCTGGAATAATAGTTAAAAGTAAATGTTCAGGGCTTTAAACACCGATGAAAACAGTATGTACCAACCTGTTTTTTTTTTTTTTTTTTTTTGAAGGGCAATGGAAATTGAAAGTAGTCTGAAGTGGAACAGCCATCTCCCTTGCTTTAATAATTCAATATTTTTAAACGTGTTTAGAATCTACTTGTCTTTAAATTGGCTTACAGCGCCACTAAACAACCCAATTTTCTGCTCTGCTTTTTCATATATAACATAAGATTTAATATGGTTTCTAAATTTCCTTTCAGCTTTCAATTTCTACGATTTTATTACTGTTAATAACACCCATTTCCACCAGAAAGGGTGGCTTCATTCCCCCACGGGATTCACACAGTGGCGCTGTGCAATGGGCTAAAAACCGGGGGGGGATAGGGAGGATGAGCAACAAAATCAGAAAATGCGATCTTTCATTCTTATGGCTTCTCTCGCCTAGCAAAAGCATCACAGTACATGCCCCTTCCAAGGAGGGGAGGCAAAGAGCACTGAATGACAAGGCAACCTATCTTTCAAAATAAAAATCATTGCTTCTCAGGCTGTTAGGTTTTCTTTCTCCAAGACTCGGGATGCCTTCCCCAGTCCTGGTGTTATCTTGCACCAATCTGAACACCTTCTCACCTATAATAGCCCTGATTCAGGGAGCGAGTATAAAACAGTGGTTTACATTCTGCATTCTGAATTCCGGCGTTGGCTCTGTCACTTCTTAGCCCCGTGACTTCAGACAACGTACTTGGCTTCTCTAAGCCTCTAGTCAGAGCTGTGGTGGGGAACCTATGGAATCCTGTGTTTGGGGCTGAGCCTAGAGCTGGGGTTCAGGAAACATCAAGGTGAAATGAGCATTTTGCAACTATTTCTGGAAGAGATCAGTAGTTAAAAATGGTCCTGTTGTTGCTTTTATTTGTTTTTATTTTTTTTTAAGGAGGACCACTTGATTTGGTTTCCAAAGCTGCTTTGCTGCTTTGGGATGGCTGTGTGTAGATACACAGGATTCATAGACAGTCACATGTATATATCATGTCTTAATTTCTTGCAACTTAGTTGCAGTAATGGCAGATTCTAACACAACCGAGAGTGACAAAGAAAGGAAAGAACAAACCACTGAAGACCCTGACTTAGCCACTGGTAAGCATCCCCCACAGCATTTAGAATAAACACTTGACATTTTAACCTCTTAATCAATAAGTACGATGACCTTTTTCAGTCCCCATTTTTCACGACCTTTCTATTGGTTAATCACTCCCTTGTTCCTTGACATAGTTGCCTCCCTGGCTTCCCTGAAGTATTCTGCCCGGGTCTGTGACTTTTTGCTAGCCGTTCCTTCTCTGTATCCATCAGAGAACTTCCCTTCCTCCTCTGGCTTCTTTTATGTGGAAACACTTTTTTTTTTTTCAAGATTTTATTTATGTATTTGACACAGAGAGATCACAAGTAGGCAGAGAGGCAGGCAGAGGGAGAGGGGGGAGCAGGCCCCCTGCTGAGCAGAGAGCCCGATGTGGGGCTTGCTCCCAGGACCCTGAGATCATGACCTGAGCCGAAGGCAGAGACTCTAACCCACTGAGCCACCCAGGCACCCCGTGGATACACTTTTGACTTTACTTCTCTATCCTTGATTCTGCCCTTAATTCTCAAAGAGCTTACCCATTCCCAAGGTTGTTCCTATTGCCACCTGGCAGAAAAGTTCCATACTTACACTTCCAGAACATTCTCCTAAGAAGTAACCCCTGTTTCATTCCATCTCCTCCATCGCTGTTGCTGGATTTTCCGCCATCTCCTCGAACTCAACATCACTAAAAACCAAACAGCACCCTTTCCCACAAAATCACCT
>JAQQSY010001110.1:0-14624 GCA_028646535.1 Procyon lotor | reverse complement strand
GGTAGCAGGAGAAGCAGGCTTCCCGCCGAGCAGGGAGCCTGATGTGGGGCTCGATCCCAGGACCCTGGGATCATGACCTGAGCTGAAGGCAGACGCCCAACGACTGAGCCACCCAGGCGCCCCTAATTTAGTAATTTTAATGGCACTTTTTTATTTTATTTTATTTTACTGCTGTGTGTGTCTGTGTGTCTATATAAGTAGGCTCGGCACCCAGCATGGAGTCCATCTGAGGGCTTGAATCCAGGACCCTGAGATCAAGAGTTGGGTGCTTAACCAAATAAGCCACCCAGGCACTCCTTTTTACTGCTTTTTGAATACGAGGTCCAGAATATTATTTGGGGGCTCTGCTTCTGAAAACTAGTATTTATCTGAGAGGATTTTCCTATTTCCCCAAATTATTCTGATTCTGTCAAAGCCCTTTCAGGCTTTTATTGATTTCTGTCAAGTCCAAGGAATGGCCATCATGTTACCACGTTTTAAAACCCACATCACAGCATGGAGGGCTGGTCATCTTCGAAGGCGGATGACCACTATGATGTCCTCCTTATCCCAATCTGGGAGCCATCTTCTCCAGCTAAGGCTCATTCTTCTGAGTAGCCCTCCCCCCCCTCCAACTCCCACTCCCCACGGCAGATCCGAGTCCTTTGGATTCAGATTTTAATTTTTGAAGTCCTTTGGCAGGTAAGGTATGTGACAAGTACTTTGGTAACTCCAGAGTGGTAGAAATTGGTGAATAATGATGACAAAAACAGAAAATGCAAATGGAGGGCGGTGTGACTATTAAGTCATAATAACGGTCATAATATTAAGTCATAATAACAAGGTAGACATTGTTAACGGTGACTCCGCACATGTGCTCTGTTGTCTTGTTGGTTCACAGTTCCATTCGTCTTCTGGAAGCCTGGCAGGGAAGGGGAACGGCGGGGAAGGGTTGTTACAGGTGAAGCAGCCTTCCAGGGTAGCGAAGCTCTTGTGATTGCAAGCAGTTGCAGCCCCCCAGGCCTCCTTAAAGCAAGAGGAGGGAGAGAGACCCCTAGTAGACTGGAACTTGTGCTCTGCACTTTCTCTCCGAACTGTGCCTCCTCCGGGGTCTCTTCCAGCCTCCTCCCACTCCCAATTGACCAATCATTCCACCCCATCGTGGAGGGAAGCAATCTGATTGGCTTAGTCATGGAGGGAGGGCGGTGCCTTTTAATGCTGCCTTGGCCCTTCTGCCCTGCCACCCATCAGCCTATGGAGGGGCGCCCCGTGGGTCAGGTGCTCACCTCTGTCCAGTCAGAGGCCCCACAGCTGGACTAAGGCGGGACTTGTGGACGGCTATGGTGTGGGCGTGGCCAGCACTGTGTAGGACACGCCGACACAGAGGCCGGAGCTCGCTTGCTCCAACCGGACCACAGAGCTCTGGCTTCTGCTGCGGAGTAGTTCTCACACCCGCCTCAGTCCTTCTTACCCAAGCCACCCCTTGCTGATCTGCTATTTCCTGAAATATATCTAGATTTCCTCCATTTTCCCCATGTCCATGGTGACCTTCCTGTCTGAACAACGGGCGGCAACGTCTTGGTTGCCATGTGACCACAGGAGTGGCTTTTTCAAACACACATCAGGATGGTCATCTGCCTGTCAGTGGGATCTACATCGCTCAGCAGGAACCAGACCTCCGATGGAAGCCTGGAAGCCCTGCACGGTCGGACCCCGGAGTACCCTGAGGCCTGTCCCTCCTCCTCCTCTCTTGTGTGCCCGCCTGACCTGCCTTCCGCCGCTCCCAAGCTTTTCCCAGGCAGGGACCTCCGCGTTTCAGTTCTTCTTTTCAGATTGCTGAGCACAGCCCAGCTCCTTGCCGCTGACCACCTGCTCATCGCCGGGAAGGGTCGTCTGCTCAGAGGGGTCTGTATCTGAGCCCAGGTCTAAAGGGCATCTTCTGGAGCGCCAGTGGGTTAAAGCCTCTGCCTTCGCCCAGGTCATGATCTCAGTGTCCTGAGATTGAGCCCCACATTGGGCTCTCTGCTCGGCAGGGAGCCTGCTTCCCCCACTCTCTCTGCCTGCCTTTCTGCCTACTTCTGATCTCTCTCTCCTCTCTGTTAAATAAATAAATAAAATCTTAAAAAAAAAAAAGAGCATCGATGGTCTCTCAGCACTTGCCACAGCTTACATTTTTGTTTGCATGTTGGTTTCGCATCTATGCCTTCTGCCGGAAGACTACATCTGTGGGGACAGGGGCTGTCTGCCTTGCTCAGTGTTGACTCCTAGAGCCCAGCACCGTGTCTGGATACATGGCCCAGCTCAAGGCCATTACCTTTAAATAGTGTCCTGTGAACCTATGCATAGATCTGGATGGAGGCTTGGGTGCCTCTGGGGATTGGGAAAGGGACCAGGACAGGGAATGGTGACGGTGTTGTGTGTGCACGTGTAGGCCTGTGTGCGGATACGCACACACGTGCAGCTGGGGGTCATTGGCTTCGACTGTCATGATCTCACTTGTACTGATCAGTAAGAACAATTAAAGCAGGAGCCAAGTCAGGGGGTAGGGGGGAGAGGGAATGGGCGACCCCAAGCCACACCCAGGAAGCACACAAGCATTGTGACACGCTACAGTCAGCTGGTGGGTTTGTCTTCACTTTATTACTATGTCACCAGAAGTCACCACCTTCACTTGGTTCACCACAAATGGACAGATGTCATAATGGAGGGTGTCACGGGGCCATTGGATTCACTCTTGAGACCTAACCAGGTGGTGGGGGAGTCCAGAGTGGGGGCCCAGGATGGGGACCGCCATTCACTGCACACACGCACACACACAGAGATATATTTGTGGAGCCTTATTTTATACATCTTATATATAGAAAATATATATATTTATACTATACACAGGCAGTTACGCTGCGGGAGGGCCGGGACACCCAGACAAGGGCTGTGGGCACCAGGGGACGGGGAATGTCACATCAAGGGGCAGCACTGGGAGATGGCTGGACCAACCCATCCTCCCACAAACTCTTGGGAAGGGTGATCCCCCTTCCTGCTCCTTAGAGAATCAAAGGGGTCTTGGGTCAAGGTTGGGGGGCCCTCAAGGGGCTCTTGGTTACATGGGGGAAGCCTGGAGCCCCCGAGAGTTTTTGAAGATCAAAAATCACAGGGAAGGTTGGAGTGAGGGAGCAGATGCCAATCCCCGGGGAATTAGTCCAAATGTCACACCCGCAGGTACCAGATGCCACACCCGGGCAGACGGCCCATGACTGTGCAGGGTGAGTATTAACTCAGAAGCAGGAGGTATAGGTCCTCAACTTCTGTGTTGTGTAACTTTGGACAAGTGGCGAGCCGACTCTACCTTCTCTAAGGGTCCTTGCAACTCTAAACTTGTGTGGAACTCAGTTTTCCTGGGCCACCTCTTGTGCTTGGTGGAAGGAGGGAGGCCAAACTTGGCAAGGTCAGGCTGCAGGGGGCAGCATTCTCCAAAGAAAGAGTTGGAAGCAAGGGAGAGGTCCAGGGAGGCAGCAGGGAGGGAAAAGAGGATACTGCTGGCCCAAGAGCATAGGTTCTAAGTTTGGGGCCCCCAGGGGGCTCTCTTCAGCCAGTGGAAGAAGCCGGGCATCCCTACCAACCCCCCAGAGGGGGAGTCAGGAGCCCTGGGTCCTAGCCCAATCCTGCCCTCTCCCCGTTTCTCACCACCACTCGCGAGCCCCTGCCCACACTCAGCCTGATGGTGGGATCATGTCTAGGCTGTACCCCAGGTGAGTGAGGAATGCAAAGTGAGAAGATTCCGCGCCCCTCCCTCCTGTAAACTTGCCCGGTCTGCGGTGGCAGGTACAGTCTAGAAGAAACACCCAGGGAATCAGTGAAGCTTAAGTGGTACCCTGCCCTCCCGCTCAGCATCACGAGCAGCTGGTTGGTGCCCGGGGAGAATGGATGGGTAGCACCCCAGGGTCTCCTGGCATCCATGGGCAGGGCGGCTGTTTGGTGGGGAGTGAGCGCGGGGAAGGACCTCTCTCAGCCTCCCGCCTGCGCACAGAACCTCACTTTGCCAGAAGCGCACCCACAGCCATCCGCGCCCTTACCTGCTTCGAAAACCTCGTTTGGTACGGGCTCCGCTGCTCGGCCTGGTAGATGCCACCACCCCACCCATCCCCACCTGGGCCACTGGGGAGGGGCGGGGGTACCAGAGACAGAGCGCCTGTTGCTAGGCTGTCTGGGGTTCTCTCCTGTCACTGCTGCCCCGCATGAGGACTTGTACAGGCTCGAGTTCAGATCCCTGCTCCACTGCCAACTCATTTACACTCTGTGAGCCTCAGTTTCCCCTTCTGTTGAGTGGGGCCAACGATGCTACTTTTCAACCTAGGAAATTCCTTCTTCCCTCACCACTGTGCTAACTGCTGCCCATCCTCCTGGCCCCTCCCAGGGGTGCCGCACCCCTTGGCCAGCGCTCGAGAGCACTCTGCCCCCTGGTGGACCCCGGGTATAGCAGTTGGCTTGGGGCACGTCTCTGGACGGCCAGCTTGCGTGTCTTCGGAATCCCCGGCACAGGACAGTTGCTGAGTCAATGGGCAAGTATCACCAGCCTCTGAGGGCTCTCGTGGGGGCATGGGGTGCTGGTGGTGGGAACAGCCAGAGTGCTGCCAAGCCACCTCCCCCAGGTCCTGCTCCCCGGGGCACTGGCCAGTGGATGCAGGAACTCATGCCCCCACCCCCCACGCCTCTCTCTCTCCTTTAAGGCTTCCCCATCCTTTAAGGTTCAGTGAAGAATCCCTCCCTCCCTTAACCCTCCTCACGCCTTTGGAGACACCTGCTACCATCTCTACTACAGCCTGCCACCTCCCCTAGCCTGTCACGCGCCAGGGGCTCCCAGCGGTCACCTGTCCCACGGCAGCAGCTTGGAGGCTGGGCTGGCGGGCTCCAGAGCCCCTGCCCCCTCTCTCCTGACTCCCACAGGGAGACTGTCCTCTCATGGGGCCTTCTGGAAGGCCTCCCCATGGCCTTGGCTGTTCCGGCCCCTGAGCTCCTGGCTAACCCCGTCTGAGGGCAAGATGACACAGTGTCCCAGATCACTTCTGTTTCCTGGGAGGTCACAAGGGCAGGGCAGGGAATCGGGGCACCTGCTGGGTGGCTGGGGCCAAGAAACCCAGGCAGCAAGCCTAGCTCTGCCACTCAGTCACTGTGACCTTGGGCCGGTCGCTCCCTGTTCTGGGCCTCCTCGTCCACCCAGTCCTGGGCAGGGACAATGGTCGGTCCTTTGGGAGGTCACGAAGAGGGTGCTGGAGCTCCTGGTGGGCCACGCGCAGCATGGAACAGCACGCGGGGAAACAAGCGAGTGAGGCGGGTGCCCTTGGCCCTCCCACCTTGACTGGAGGCTGGGGTGTGGGGAGAGGGGCCTGGAGGCAGGGCTCTCCCACTGGGAAGAGCAGCCGGGCAGAGCAGGCCCTTGGCTTGCAGCAGAATCAGGGTTCTCTTACGGGCGAGGTCCCCAAGGCCTCCCAGAGTGACAGGAACACTGAGCGGTGGAGTCCCAGGCTCGGGGACGGGGAAGGCAGGGAGGGCAGGGGACAGCGGGGGCTCTCTGGTCAGGTGGCCTGGGCTTGGCCCCAACTCTATCACTGGCTGCCTGAGTGACCCTGGCCAAGGGACCTTGACCTCTGCAAGCCTCGGTGTCCTCAATCATAAAACGGCGACTGCCCCCACGCTCGTAGTAGGGCTGGGTGACAGCCCCCAGTGTCCTCCAGGTGTCCCCATGCACCCCGGAGCCAAACGTTTCCGGCATCATCTGATCTATCTTTCATACTAGTTCCCACCTCCGGGACCAGCGGGGCCCCTCTGCACCTCGTCCTCCCCCTTCCCTGGACCCCTGGTCTCTCACTGCCGGTGTCAAGCGCATACCTGACATGCAGTAGGCACCTGATGAATGCTCGGTGACACGACGCACAAGTGCAAACGCCCCCAGCCCTGCCGGACAGCCTTGCACACATGTGGACACGCACCCCCAACACCTTCCCGCCCCATCCCCCCTGAGCTGCCCTGGACCTCAGCAGAACAAGCCAGAGGCTGCCGAGGCGCCGAGCAGGGCAGCCTGGGAGGGATCAGGGGTCTGGGTGTGGGCAGGGGGGGAATGGCCGGGGGGAGGGGCAGCCGGGACTGGGGTGGGGACAGGCAAGGGGCAGGTGGTCACGGCAGCTCAGTAGCCCTGGGACTGGTAGCCCTGGGGCTCGGTGTCAAAGGCGTTGGCCGGCTGCTGATAGGTCCCGCCCATGCCGGCGGGGTCCGGCCCGGCACTGGGCTCCACGTAGGGCGCGTAAGGCATGCTGGAGTCCTGGCTGGGGTCCATGTAGTCCTGGGAGAAGAGGGCCGAGTCGGCGCCAATCTGGTACCGCTGGAAGGCCAGCACGGCCTGGCCCGCCTGGGGACGGGCGCCGGCAGGGACGAGGACAGGCGGGCGGGGACGGTTAGGGGAGAGACAGATAAGAACAGTGGGTTAGTGACAGTTAGTTAACACGACACAGACCATAGGGGTTAAATATCCTCAAAGCTCCAAGGAGGAAACCAAGCTTGCCGGGGTGTTGGGGGCGTGTCACCCGTCCCATGTCCTCCAGTCCCAGAGGTCATGACGGGCCATCAAACATCCTCCACGGGAAGAGCGTTAAAATGGACCAAAGGCCACAGTGTCCTTCTCAAACAGTGTCTTCAGGCATGTTATGTGGAATGGGGAAAACAGGTTCTCGGTGGGAGAGAGAACTGTTGGTATCTCCTAAAAGCCATCCTGTTTCTCTTGCAGCTGAGGTGTAAGCATGTGATGAAGTTCTGGCCAGCAGGTCACCCAACTCCTTTGTCTCACCCTTTGACTTGACACCTGGAATGCAGATGTGGTAGCTGGAGCTCTAGCTGCCACACGGGACCCCAAGGTCCACAAGCCAAATAGGAGCGATGGAAGAGGCCTGGGTCACGAAAGACCCCTGGAGCCACTAGGACAGTCCTGCACTGTCTTCGCAGACTTGGGCTGCAATTTACAATTTCATTTGCTGCTGAACCTAATTCTAACTAAATAAAACATTTGGTCAAACAAGTTTGACCAAATAAGTAAAATAAGCGTCAGGGCCACAGGACTTGTCAGAGCCTTGACCAATGTATGCTGGGATCCCCAAGGGGAAAACGATGGCAAGCAGCATGTGCCAACCTTATCCGACCAACAAAGCCCTTCTCCCACAAGACCTAGTTGGGTGTTCCCATGCTTGTCTACAGCATATGTATGTAGGTAGAAAATTCTTTTTCAGTAAAAACTATTGCATTGTGATTAATGACAATGACATTGACCACATCAAGCTAGGGAATAAATTTAAAAGAAAATTAGTTTTTAAGTTTACATTGAAAGCCTCCTCCAAAGATCTTTCCAGCAGGTAGTGTGTCTGATGGAAAGAGGCTAATGCTCTCCATGCCCGCTTCTGGGCTGGGAGGACTGAGGCTTCGTTAAAGGTGAATTAGTGCCAGAAGCCAGACCTGAACACAGAGGTCCTCCTCCTCCTCCCGGGCCAGGGCCCTCCCCAGCTCCTTCCCTTTCATCATTCCCCTGATAAGGCCATAAACCAACGAGGAACCCCAGAGGGCCATCTGGCGAGAGGCAGGGGCTGAAGTGTGCTTGGCATTTTATTCTAGAGAGCTCCAGAAGCCCAGTGACTAGGCACTGACTTTTGATTTGTGTCACTGGTAAAAGCTCTGAGGTGCAGGCCTTCCTGAATGGCAGCAGTTTAGAGCAGTACAGGAGCCTGAGAAAGGTGCACCCGGCCCACAGGGGGTTGAGTTGAGGAAATGAGGCCTCCCTTGGCCAGCCAGTCTGAGGCCACAACACAAGAGCCTAGGTAGAGAAGGCAGGGAGGCGGGGGACCCTGCTGGACTGGGGTGCGGAGGGGAGGCTGGAGTTCTGCGCAGAGCCCAGGGACCTGGCAGTGTGCCTGGCTCCTTCTCCAGAGCGGGTACACTGTCTGTGGCCATCTGCACTTGTATGCCTCTAGTGTTAGGAAGCTCACTCTCTCTGTGCTTTGCTCCGGGGACTTGTTTGCTCTAATACCCCCTCAGCTCCTGCAGAGGGTGGAGAGGTGGTTCCTGCCCAGGGAAGCTGGAGGCTACACAGAACTGGAGGCCAGAGTCTTTTGGAAGAACAAGGACTCACCCCATGAGAACTGCCCCCAAAGTAGGGACTATGGAGGTGTCTCTGACTCCTGGGGGAGAATGAATGAATGAATGAATGAATGAATGAAAGAACAAAAGAGCCTCCATTTATTGAGCATCTCTGTGCCAGGCCCTGCATCAGCCTTTGTTTCATTCGCACAACAGCCCTGAGAGGTTGGTCTACTGGGTAGTGGACGGAGGCTCAGAGAGGTGCAGGGGTTTACCCAGGGTCACACAGCATGTGACAGCAGAGCCAAGCGAGGCGTCCTCTGACGTCCTCAGCCAGCCCCACCCCGCCCCCCGAGAAGGCAGCCTGCACGGGGACAGTAAGGCCAGCCTTCATGCTATGGCGAGGGACAGGCTCTCACAGTGTCCACAGTCGGCACCCCGGCAGCCCAGGTGTGGGCCACCTCCCACCCTCGAGAGCCCCCGGCAGTCTGTTTGGGGGAAACTGCAACTTGTTTGTCTTCCCCTCCCCAGCCTGGGGGCTCCTGACGCCAGGGACCCCATCTGATTCATCACTAGGCACAAAACAGCTCAATAAATGTTTACTGAATGAATGGACAAACGAAACATAAAGGAGGCAACAAACGAGTAAGCGGCGGGTCGGAACTGGCCTCGCCAGCCAGCCTTCCCCTGCCCCTCGGGCCCTGGCATCCTGGCTGCTCCCGGCAGCAGGTCGCCCCCACTGCCTTGCCGCTGGCCGTGACCGGGGGCGCCCCTGAGCCTCTGGAAGCCGGGCGGGCCTACGGCTGGGCCGAGGCGGGGAACAGTGTGCTGTATTCCTCCTGGAAGGTAAGGTCCTTGAATCTCCGCACGGCCAGGGCTGCGGTCAGGCTCTGCCAGGAGAGAGCAGGGGTGAGGCCAATGGGGACGAGCTGGGAAAGGCAGAAGTGCCAGCCGGCGGCAGTGGGCCAGCAGGCTCCTGTCGATCAGGCTCTTGGATCTCTCCCCGGACGTCCTGCTGTCCAATCAGCCATTCCTGCTCTGTGAACCCCGCCCCCATCTCAGGGCTCCCTGTTCCAAACACCTCCCTGCGGGGCTGGGTAGGCGGGTTTGTCCCCACCCATGGGGCACCTTCTCTGGTCTGAGATGCCTTGGGGTCATCTGATTCTTCCTGCCGAATCCTGGGCATGCTGTGACTATGGAGGGTGTGGTGTGACACATGGAGGGCTGGTGTGACCACAGCTGGGGAGCTGGGGCCCGAACCACAGGCGTTACCTCCAAACTCTAGCTCCTAATATTGTGTGTGGGGGGGGGAGAGGCGGGGGTCCCAAGAGAAAATGGATATTCAGGGCCTCTCATAAGGAGCCGGAAGTCACTCCAGGACAAGCCCAGGAGGGTAGAGGGACAGGGAGGGCTGGCCGCAGCATGCTTTGCAGGAGGGACTAGGGCTGCCCGTACTAGCCGCAGGGGTTCCCTGCAAGAGGCTGGGCCCAGGACCGCCAGGAGGCATGGAAGGGAAGGGGCTGCCCACAGGGGAGGGAGAACCCTTAGGATGTGCTTTCTTTGACCCACATAGTATTATTTTTTTTTTTTTACTTGAATAAATTTCTAATATATAAAGATCAGATTTCACATAGAAATTCAGATTTCTGTCTTCTCTGGAAAATGGGGAGACTGGGCCTGTGTGGATCCCCATTGCTGCTTTGGAACAGGCGGCCGAGGGTGCCCTTTTGGGGGGCATGCACTGCCACCAGCCCACTCAGAACTTCTCACGTGCTGCCTGCCCTGTGGGCATCTGAGTGTACGACCCCCTCCTACCCCAAATCCAGGTGCCTGATTTTACAGGCCTGGAAAGTTCGAGGCAGCCCCAAGATGTGGCCCAGGTCTCCTGACACCGAGGCCTGGGTTCTTTCCCAGCCTTGGGACTGCAAACCCTATCTTCCCAGCCAGGCCTCTGCTTGGTTTGTAAAAGGTTATAGTAAACGCCCACGACCCAACTCCCAGAGCGGCTGGGAGGGTGGGGTGCTCTGTGCCAAAGCGAGGGTCTCCTGTTGTTAGGGGACTGTCCTCGCTGGCACTGGCAACAGCCTCCTTCCTCAGGAAGCAGCCCTGTGTGGGTGTTGAGGGGAGATGCAGGGGGCCATTTGGGCCCCAGGAAGCAGGAGTCCGAGGCTAAGCTGCAAGGCCAGCAGCCCAGGAGCCCGGCTGGGGCCAGAGGGTGCGTGCTGGGCGGGCGCCGTACTCACCCACGTGAAGATGGAGAAGAAGGAGAAGGTGATGGCGGCCCGGGCCGCATCTGTCCCTTCATTCATCGGGTTGTCCTTGGGCTTGGACACCTGCCACTGGTTGGCCAGGAAGCAGAAGCCCACGAACCAGAGGAAGGCCCAGAAGGCTGAGGTGTCCACCAGGGCCATGCGTGAGAGAGGGCGAGTGGGGAGGCACAGGGAGGGGTTCAGGAGCACGTCTCCCACGCTCCCCACCCCCAAAGGGAGAGGCGGGGGCAGGGGGTGCAGAGAGGGGAGCACAGGGAACGTGAGCAGGGAGGTCAGTCAGATGCGGAGTGGGACAGAGACCATGGAAAGAAGCCGGCCCCATGGGGATAGAGCAGCCAGGAGCAGAGCCGGGGAGAGCAGGGGACGGTGAGCGGAGGGAAGGAGGGAGACACAGAGAAAAGTCAGTCAGCTTGGGCGGGCATTTCTGTCACCTCAGCCACACACAGATTTCCCAGCTGAATCCCTGCCTGGGGACCACCACCTGCCTGCAGCAGTAGGGGAGGGGCAGTGATCTGTACCGCGGCCCCCCCTCCCGTCTGCCCCCCACCCCCCACCCCCTGGGCCCCCTGCGGCCTAACTGGGCAGATATAGGAGGAGGAGGAGGAGGCTGGGCAAGGGGGGCAGCTTGGCTGGCCAGGTCTGAGCACTGACTTCTCTCATGCCTGCAGCCTTACAAAGCCCGGGGTTCGGGAGCGCCCTCTCCCGCAGAGGCCTGAGGAGTTTAGCAGTGGGAGCCTCATAGCAGTGAGATCTTCTGTGGTGCCCAGAGTCTACCCAGAGAGAACCAGAGCTGCTCCGATGAAGCGTGTGTGTGTGTGCCAAAGGGCTGGGGTGTCTAGAGACCAACATCTCCTATAGGCACTGCTGGGGAACCCTGGGGCTCCGTGGAATACAGTTTGAGAACTACTAATTTCATTCTAGCTTTCAGGTCGAAGGGACTGGCCTCACTGCTTATAGCCAGCCAGGCTCATCCTGAGAGTCCCAGGCCCCGTAACTGGGGTAAGGTCCCAGCCAGAGACCTGAGACCACAGCCAAAGTCTCACTGCCCCTCAACCAAAGCACCCAGTGATCAGCTCTCGGAACTTGTGGGGACAGAGGTCAGATCACCTCTGCCAAAGGCTGTTTCTGGGGGGCAGGGGCAGCAGGTTATGTCGGGCCCCGACCTTCCCTAGCCCCGGACTTCGGGCCAAGCCGTCAGTCTTGCCTGACTTCTCATGAGGCTCCACCAAGAGAAGGAGCCTCTGAAGGGCAGGAAGCCGTGTCCCCTCCCTGCTATGGAGCTGAGGGCTGTCCCAGGCCCAGCCCCGGTCCCACCACTCCCTTTGCCAGCCAGGTGACCGCAAGTCAGTCCCTCACCCGCCTCCAGTCGAAGAGTGACGGGCCCACGGCCGGGGCAGCCCTCCGCAGGCTCTGTTGTGCTGGGGGGTGCCCACGGGGCCGGGGGGCTCACCTGAGACTCCGATGTCGGACAGGACGGCTTTCTTGCGGTCCTTCACGCTGCTGATCTGCGGGAAGTACACGTCCAAGGCCAGGTAGAGCAGGCAGGTGAGGAAGGCGAGCACGCCCACGGCCACGCCATAGCTGCAGGCGTTGGGGTTGCGGTTGTAGATGCAGAACTTCTCACCCCCCGAGTTGCTGTTGAGGTAGCCCTCGTTCACAATGGAGCCGAACACGACAATGGAGAACACCTGTCGGGGCGGGGTGGGGGAGGGGCGTGAGACCCAGGCCGGCCCCCCGGCCCGGTACCAGGCCTGGATGCCCTCGCCTGCTGCCTGCCCACACCCCACGAGCCCTCTTCACCCTAAACAGCCCCAAGGCTGCTGTTACGCAGGCATTTCAGAGGGGAGGCCCAGAGAGGGAGGGCAACTTGCTTAGTATCGAACAGCGCAGGAGGGGACAATCACTTCCTCCCTCAGCCTCGGGCTCCAAGGAGACTCTGACCACAGATCTGGCTGAACCTTCCCACCAGCTAGGTCCTGAGAGGTCTTCCTGTTCCCTGACACCAAGATTCCTCTAGAACTGGACCTGGCCTCCCAGAACGAGTGGTTTTATGTCCTTCTGGGAGGTGGGCCTGCCAAGCCCCCAACCCCAGGCCCACTCCTCTGGATACTGGCACACGCCCAGCCCCATCTTCGATCATGACCTGAGCCGAAGGCAGATGCTTAACCGACAACCGACTGAGCCACCCAGGTGTCCTAACCCTCTGACTCTTGGTTTTGGCTCAGGTCATGACCTCAGGGTCCTGGGATCAAGCCCCCGGCCAGCTCTGCACTCAGCAGGGAGTCTGCGTGGGGTTCTTTCCCTCTGCCCCTCCCATCACTCGTTCTCGCTCTCAAATAAATATATTAATTAAAAAAAAAAAAAGTAACGCCAGTCACAATCCAGCCAATTACAGGGCAACCTGCACATCCCCAAGTGCAGGGCACGTGGTACCTCCTTGAACCCAACACCCCTCTGTGAGGGGTCTACCGAAGCTGGGTAGACAGCCAGCCAAGATGGCCGCCCCGAGTCTCCCAGCCCCCAGCCCCAACACCCCGTATTCACAGCCTTGTGCAACCTCCTTCCCTTGAGTGTGGGCTGGGCCTCGTGATTCACTTCTAACCAACAGAATGTTGCAAAAAGGGATAGATAACATCTCTGCGAGGAGATTACAAAGACTTGCCTACCCTCTCCTGCCACTCCCTACTTGCTCGCTCTAACGTAGAAGCTGCCAGGTTTTGAGCCACCCTGTGGAGAGGCCTGAGTGGCATGGAAATGAGGGAGACCTCCAGTCAACAGTCAGCAGGGAACGGAGCCCCTCGGCCCACAAGGAATCGAGTCCTGCCGGCACCAGGTGAGTGAGCTTGAAAATGGGTCCACCTGTGGCCTTCAGGTAAGACCACAGCCCTGGCTGATCCCACGTGGTAACCCGTGAGCAATCCTGAGGCACTGGCCCCTGGCTGAGCAGATTCCTGACATCGGAAACTAGGAAATGACAAATCTGTTGTTTTAAGCCCCTTCCTTTGGGGATATTTTGTTATACAGCAGCAGCTAACTAATACAGCAGTATCAGCAGCATTTCACAGGTGAGACAGTTAAGGTACAAGTATCGAGGGGCGCCTGGGTGGCTCTGTCGTTAAGCGTCTGCCTTTGGCTCAGGTCATGATCCCCGGGGTCCTGGGATTGAGCCCCACGTTGGGCTCCCTGTTGGGTGGGAAGCCTGCTCCTCCCCCTCCCACTCCCTCTGCTTGTGTTCCCTCTCTTGCTGTCTCTCTGTCAAATAAATGAATAAAATCTTAAATAAAAGAAGTTTCCTGTTTTGTTTTGTTTTTTAAAAGGTACAAGTATTGATTAATGTTACCAGAGTCACAAAACCGATAACTTTTTAAGAGTCCAGGAGCCAGACTCTAAGGGTCAGGCTTTGGGACACCTAGGTGGGTCGGTCAGTCAAGCCTCTGACTTCAGCTCAGGTCCTGATCTCAAGGATGGAGCCCCTGTGTCGGGCTCCCCACTCATGGGGAGTCTGCTTGTCTCTCTCCTTCTACCCCTCCCCCTGCTTGTGATCTCTCTCTCTCTCTCAAATAAATAAAATTCTTTTTTTTTAAAGATTTTATTTATCTGACAGAGAGAAACACAGCGAGAGAGGGAACACAAGCAGAGGGAATGGTAGCGGGAGAAGCAGGCTTCCCACTGAGCAGGGAGCCCGATGTGGGACTTGATCCCAGGACCTTGGGATCATGACCTGAGCCGAAGGCAGACGCTTAACCAACTGAGCCACCCAGGCGCCCCTGAACTGTGTGCTTTAAAATGGTTTATTGTGCGCTATGTGGGTTTTTCGCAATTAAAAAAAAAAAAGGAAGGAAGGAAGGGAGGGAGGGAGGAAGAGAAGACCGGGGGGCTGTGTTCTAGTTCAGCCACGAGCACACTGGGGGCCGTGGTGGCTCGGGAGCTACCCATTTGCCAGTCCGCACTCGGGCGCATCCACACAGCCGCGGTCCAGCCCGTGTAGGCACGCCGGCTCTCGGCGTGGCCGGGTCACACATTCCGCGTCCTCAGCATCACCTCGCCAGGCGCAGAGGGCAATTCGCGCTGCTCCCAATTAGCGGCGGAGGAAAAGTGAGCCTCAAACAGCAGGTGGGACTGCTGTCGGCAGGGCAGGCTGAACCTGAACCCAAGTGTCCTGATTCTCAGCCTTGCGCGCTTTCCCACTTGACCAAGCTGACTCTCAGCCTCAGGAGGTGGGCCCAGAAGGAGGGGTAGTCTTTCCAGACACCTGAGGGGCCC
>JAQQSY010001109.1:0-14625 GCA_028646535.1 Procyon lotor | reverse complement strand
AGAAATGAAACAGGAAGGGATGGGGAGGGAGACAAACCATAAGAGACTCCTAGACTCAAGAAATGAACTAAGGGTGGCCGGGGGGGGTGGTGGGGTAGGGATAGGGTGGCTGGGTTGGGGACAATGGGGAGGGTATGTGCTATTAAGTGCTGTGAAATGTGTAAGCCCGAAGATTCACAGACATGTACCCTGGGGCAAACAATACATTATATGTTAATAAAAATTAAAAAAAAAAAAAAAAAAAACTTTAAAAAGAGAGAAAGTGAGAGAGGAGGTCTAAATATCCTTCCAGCTAACGTATGCAAAATTGTGGTTATTTTGAAAGACAAATTTAGGTTATGGCACCAAAATTTTTCTTGGGCCAAAACAATATAAATAAAGCTTAATTTTAGAAATTAAAAAAAAAAAAAAAAAAAAAGAGATGAAGAAAGTTAGTTGTTAGAAATAGAGTAAAAAATGTGTCTTCCCAGATCAAAGAGAAGAAATAATTATTGCAACAAAATCAAGTTGTGTGATTGTATTTCAGACAGACTATTTCAGAGACAATGCAAGAAAATGTAATAAATGTAGTTGTAAATATTGAACAGCTACTGAAAAAAAAGACAGTTGGATCTTTATGTCTCAATAATGGTAAAATTATTTCAGACACATCAAATATATAAGGATAAAGCTATTCAGGTTTAGAAAAGGAACTTTAAAAGAAATCTATGACACAAAAGTCACCCATTTCAATACATTAAAAAATGTCAAAAGACAAATGACCAATCAGATACAAAATACAAAAAAGATTAATTAATTTCTAAAGTTCCTACAACATCATTTTTTTTAAATGCAGTAATGAATGGACAGTATAAATTGAGAAAAGTAAATGCAAGTTACTCTGAAATATATATTTATTAAAAGACTTAAGTACAGGTCTGATAAGAGGTATGCAAAGCAAAACTACTTTGAAATACTATTTTTAATACCATTTTAAAAAAACACAAAAAGATTTGGTAACGATATTTTAATGAGTATTTGAGGAAAATGTCATCCTCATACATTGGTTGTAGAAGTTCTCATGTAAGACAGTACATTGGAAGTATAACCCTCTATTGAGGCCAATTTTACAATGTCTACACTAATATATATATAACATATTAATAACATGCATCAATATATATTATTATATTTTATATTTAATTATATCATTATAATATAATATATAACTATTAAATATAAATATTTAATTATATTATAATATGTGGTATATAGATATTACATATAAATATTTATATGAATATAAATATTACATATTTATATATTATATAGTGCATTATATATAATATATATAAAATGTGTATCTATCTATCTATCTATCTATCTATCTATCTATCTATCTATCTATAGTGCATTATATATATAAAATGTTCTATCTAGGAAAACCAAACCTTAGGAATATATCTAAGAGGCATGCTTGACCCTATGTGCACATTTATATATGCTGTGAGTTTGTTAAATGAACACTTGTAAAGTAGAACCCTGGGATGTTGGACCACGAGCCACAGTTTAACCAAATACTGCAGGAGGATAGAACTAGAGAGATTTATTACTCACAGGTCCCCGAGGTACACAGCACACTTGGGGGACCACTAGGGGATGTCAAGGTAGGATATGGAAAGAGAGAGAGGAAGGACCTGGAGCACATGCCTTTGTAAGGGTCTATAGGAGGAGTGCTTTAAAGGTCTAAGTCCAGACTGATCATATCAAACCAAAAAGAGCAGGGTTTTGGTAAACTCTGCAGGGGTTTATCTGAGGGGAGCACATAGAGAAGATCTGAGATGTAGGGGATACTGTTGCTCACAAGAGTTTCTGGGGAAGTCATATCAGGAACTTCTATTTGCTTGTGACACTGTGGGCTATTGTCTAGGGCATGAATTCACAGAAGGGGCTACAAGGCCAGTTCAGTTCAAGGCCCTGGCAGGCCGCAAGGAAAGCCACATAAAATGGTTACTGAGACAGCAATATTGTGGTGTAGTAGTTTAGGTAGACGGTCAACAGTTAAATCAAATTTATAAAATAGATTTAAAATATATTTCAATACTCAGACACAAAATATAGATAGATGAAACATACATGTCTCAGGAAGGACATATAATACTTTGAAATGGGAAGTATGTCCTAAGAGACTAGCATGGGAAGGAGAACTACAACCTTCTTCAATTTTGTATCATATTATTGAATTTACATATTTAAAAATTAATAGAAGGAGGCAACTGAGTGGCCCAGTCAATTAAGTGTCTGCCTTAGTCTTGGGTGATGATTTCAGGATCCTGGGAAGGAGTTCTGAGTCAGGCTTCCTGCTCAATGGGGAGCCGGCTTCTCCCTCTCCCTCTGCCACTTCCTTGCTGTGTTATCTTTCACACATGCTCTCTTTCTCTCAAATAAATAAATAAAACTTAAAAAATAAGAATATAAAATAAAAATTAATAGAAAGCTTATGGAACATATGTTGTTCTTTTGGAATGTTCTTTCATACTTAAACTGTATTATCTAATCTTTTTATTAATAAATCAAGTCACATATTGTTTATTTTGGACACTTATTTCATGCCTTTTTGTTGGCCCCACAGATAAATTACCAGACCCACATTTTGATGTACATGCTATTATTCTAGTTTGAATATTGAAGGTGGCCAGACTCTGGAGGACATTATATGTTTTACCATGCAGAGAGTGCAAGGAAAGATCATGAAATCAATTAGGAAATTGCCTAATTGGTCTGTGAATGGAGGGACAATATCATCATTGTGATACAGGTAGATTACAACCAAAAATGAAAATTATTCTATCATATTCCAAGAGTAGAGTTAAGTGCTATTTAAAAATAAAGCAAAAAGCTTGTGGTGAACTGAGAACTGAGAGAAACAATGATGGTTGCTCAACGCAAATTGTGTAAAGGATTTTCCAGACTGTAGAAGTTCAGATTACAACCTAGGAGACCACCATTTGGGATCACTGTTTTAGTTTAGGTGTGGATGCAATTATTTAACATCCTTGATGAATAAGATTGGATGTAAACATTTTTATTCCATGTAACACACTGAATTGTATTTGTTATTTCTCTACTATTTTTTCTTATAAGATTTTGAACTCTATGAATCACAGGATAGATTTTGCATTTCTCTACATGTAGGGACATAGAGCTTACCAAAGTATTGGTCAAGTGAGCCAAAGGTTCCTTTTCAGTTTTTTTTTTTTAATTGTGAATTAAAGTTGTGAGATAGAATAGAAACTTAATTAAGGTAGGGATAGATATAGAATGATGATATAGATATAGTTATCTAGATATAGTTATCTAGATGATATAGATATAGTTATCTAGATAGAGTATTGAAAATACTGAGAATAACAATAGATAGAAAAGTTAGTAGCCAGTGGGAAGTCATAATTTGAAGTACTGAAGAAGGATCCACCAAAATTTTTGAATAGGAAAAGCAGATGAAGTCCAGGATGCTGTTTGAACTTAGAGAAAGTATTTAAGTACTTCCTCTGAGATACAGTAGAGGGAGAGGGAATAAAATTCATTAAGGTATACTTAAAGCTTTGGGGAAAAAAGAGAATCTGGAAACTGTTTTCATGGCAATAAACAATTAAATAATTATATATGGTTTTAAAAATGTACCTTGGGGGGGCGCCTGGGTGGCTCAGTCGTTAAGCGTCTGCCTTCAGCTCAGGTCATGATCCCAGGGTCCTGGGATCGAGCCCCGCGTTGGGCTCCCTTCTTGGCGGGAAGCCTGCTTCTCCCGCTACCATTCCCTCTGCTTCTGTCCCCTCTCTAGCTGTGTTTCTCTCTGTCAAATAAATAAAAAAATCTTTAAGAAAAAAAAATGCACCTTGGGAAATTCTATTTAGATACAAGACCACTTTTTTAAAAACATTAAAATCTTCACAGTATAAACTGTGAAAATAATGAAAAGATAATTTTCATTATTGTCTAAAACTGAATCTATGCTATCAGTTTTCCTAGTTTGAAAGTAGATTTTCTGGAAACTAGGCAAGGGAGGCAGCTATATAGATAGTATAGAGAGCATAGTCAACATAAGGATATCTGGCTCCTAGATTTACCCTTAAAGCTATCTTTGGAAGTTAGTTAAACTCTTTAAATCTCACTATTTTTTCCAGTTTCATGCAAAGTTTGCTGGATTACCTAAATGGCCACTTCCTAAAATCTCTATCAAATGATGAGCTGACCTTTGTAAGTTTCTTCTGGCACTAGTGTCTGTAATTTTATGATATTTCTGTGCAGTAGCATGGGACAAAATAAATTATTTGTTTCCTACTGTGTGAGGATCTGATATCTGCAGTAGTCATAAAAGAGTGTTTGCTTATAAATTATTCCTAGGGATTTTTTGAACTCTTAGTTTGGGAACTGCCTCTGCATAATATGGTTGCACATTGACTGCCAGAGCTTGGGTTGATGGCTGAGGGCTTTCAGGAGGATATTTTTGCAAACATCTTACATATAGTAAAATTCATGATTCTATATGGCTTCTCTCATTTTTATATACAGCCATATACATACAGTATAGATATTTTAGAATTAATAATAGGTAAATCAATAGCCATTCTACACGTTGCAGAATGAAGTAATGGCTCTAACTTCCTGCGGGATTTTATTTTATTTTATTTTATTTTATTTTAAAGACTTATTTATTCATTTTAAGAAAGAGGTAGAGAGAAAGAGCACAGGAGTGTGAACAGGGGGAGGAGGGAGGGAGAGGGAGAGAGAAAGAAAGCAGATTCTCCACTAAGTGCAGAGCCCTGTGTGGGGCTCGATTACATGACCCTGAGATCCCAGGACCTGAGCCAAAATCAAGAGTCAGAGGCTTAACCAACTAAGCCACCCAGGTGCCCCCGGATTTTAGACCTAGCAAGTACAGAGGGCAGTTGAAAAGTAGGGCACTTGGGATGTAAATTGCATTTAGAGTTTGATTAGCTGGATATGTACACCTTAAACTTACACAGAAATACACACACACACACACACACACACACACACACACACTCTCTCACACAATATTTCAGGGTGGCAGAAATAAATTAGTCATGAATATGAAGATATTATAGTCTTATTAGACTATGAAAATATTTGTGGAATTTACATATGGTGTTTTCAGCTATAAAAATGTGTGCATTGGACGCCTGGGTGGTTCACTTGGCTAAGTGTCTGCCTTTGGCTCAGGTCAAGTTCCCAGGGTCCTGAGATGGAGTCCCCCTTTCAGATCCCTGCTCAGTGGGGAGCCTGCTTCTCCCTCTCCCTCTATCCCTCCCCCCTGCTCATGCACTCTCGCTCTCTCTCTCTCTCGCTCTCAAATAAATAAATAAAATCTTAAAAAAGAAATAAGTGCATTGTACAAAATTATTTCTAAGGTGATTTTGAAGACCTAATGGTTTAGGAATCTTTGGAGGCCATCTATAGGATAGTCATAGATTCTTGGTTATTCTACATATGAACCAAAGAATGTAAATACATGCTATTTACTCTTTGGACTGAACATGTGCATTTTTAAGTTAAATTGGTTACTTTTGGCTTCATTGCTAAATCCTAAAGAATTTTTGTTTTGTATTGTTTTAGTTGGAGAGCTCAGTTTATCATATTCACAGTCCATATATAAAATAGTACAATCACTGGTATGTCTATAGTTCTCAATTGGCTTAGTCCCTTTTATCTTCATACAACTTCGATGACTCCCTCCAGAAAGATAACCATATTCATTTTGATATGTACATTTTCAAAGCACTCGGCAAGTAAAATCTGGCCTATTATATTTTTAAGTACTCCTGCGATTCACCTTTCAGATCCAAACAACACCTTACTAAGAAATCTTCCTCTGTTAAACTATTGTATTATTATATATCTACTTTGTCCAGATTTTCAATTCTTAAAATATTCTTGGTTAAACAAGTTTTTGTAACATAAAATTAACCATTTTTGCAGTATCATTTAATAAATGAATAACTTGCTTCCATGTTCGAGACTTTTCACTGACTGTGTATTAAGTAAATGTACAAACAAAAAACTATAGATTTTATTCTGTTTTTAGATTTCAGTTGCCATCTGAAATCATCAGCACCTTGTCAACCAGCAATCATTTGTACCCACGCTCTTCCAGTGTTGTTGGTGCCATAGCCATATTTATAGGTTTTTGGCTGCAGATGACCCAATATGGAATAGAATAACAAAAAGCTATTTTGCATTATGGTAGGTTTTATTTTAATAACCAAATTGTTTGAGATCCTTGTTGCACTAGTGCAATAAATGACTCAGAAGATCATAATTTTTTAAAATTTATTATTGAAGTAATATTGACAAACGATGTTGTATTAGTTTCAGGTATATGACATCGTGATTTGACAACTGTATACATTACTCAGTGCTCATCACAATAAGTATAGTCTCCACCTGTCACCCTACAAAGTTATTACACCATTATTGACTATAGTAGCTATACCATATTTTTCACCTCTGTGACTTTATTTTATAACTGGAAATGTGTACCTCTTAATTCCCTTTACCTATTTGCCCATTCCCCCAACCCTCTCCCCTCTGGCAACCACCAGTTTGTTCTCCGTATTTATGAGCCTGTTTCTTTTCTTTTTTTTTTAATTTTAAATTCAATTAATTAACATATAATGTAATATTTGTTTCAGGGGTACAGGTCTGTGATGCATCAGTCTTATATGAGTACTGGGTATTATGAGCCTGTTTCTGTTTGTTTGTTAGATTCTACATACAAATGAAAGCATATGAGATTTGTCTTTCTCTGACTGACTACTTCACCTACCATAAACCCCTCTGTAGTTATCAGAATTACCCATGCTCCCATGTCTGGAATTATATTCTATTTGACACTTCTTCTTAAAGGTACCCACAATGCATTGTCAGCACATTAAAGTCACATTTTCTCGTAAAACATGAGAGAAACAAAAGCAAATGAGAAAAAAATTTTAAATACCAAATTCTACGATGTAGTTCCCTTCTTATACCATCCATGTTTTCAGGTATCTACCACAGCAGCAAAGCAATGGGTACACAGCAGGGTTATTTGGCAAAAAACTTTCTTCTAAAAATGGAAATTTTCTCTCTAATTTCCTACTATGAGAGTAGGGCTTGTTCAATCCCAGAAGCAGGTCACTGAAGGTAAGAGGAGGTTGAGAACAATGTTATAGAGGAGGGGCAGATATCATCAGCTACTTTTCCCCTTCCACATCATCGTGTTCCCTATGATGAGACATTGGTTGTTGCTAATTAAGTTGACTAAACAATGTTGCTGTCTTAAAAGGCTATTTTTCTCACCACATCATATAAAGTTTGCTTTACCACCACATCTCCACTAATACCTCCATTACTAGGCTTCCTATACTTGCCAGTTGAAATGATTTGTTGGAGTTCTCTATATATTCTAGAAACTGATGACACAATACCTTTATAGATTCAATCACATAACTATTTAGTCCACCAAGATGGCATCTATCAAATAGGAAGTCTTATCTTTGATTAAATAAAATTTACCTTTTTTCTTTTTACCTTTTAGATCGTTATTATGAAATTTTGTTTACAAATATGTTGGCACTATAGGTTACAAATATGTGTTGATAATATTTACTTGATAATTTTACCTGTAACCTCTAGCTTCTTATCCACCTAGAGTAACTTTGTAAATGGAATTATTTGGTAGCAATCAACTTTTATTTCCATCCATATAGTTATCTGCTTTCCTAAAATAATATTAACCAATCCAGGTTTTAACCTGATATATTCTGTTTTAAAAAATTCTGTTTAAAAAAGTACTGTTTTAAAAAAATACCTGCTTGTCTCTGAATCTCTTGTCCTCTTAACATTTGTCTTATATTTTAATAAATCACTCTGATGTATACTAAAGTTTTATAGAATGCAATGCATCTCTTAGGGTATAAACAATCTCCTAGATTGTTTTTATGTCATTCTTCTTTGCAAAAGTAATAGTTATTCTGAGAATTTATTCCATCATATTGGTTCCCCCCGCACATCTCTAATTTTTTAGCATTTTTAATATTAAGCATAATAGAGAAAAAAAATCAAATTTAATGAATTCAAAGTGAATAAATGATATAAAGTGAATACCTATGTAAATATCACTCACAGTATTTTTTCCTATTTTTTATTTTTATTTTTTGGGTTTTTTTACTCTATTTATTTGTTTGTTTGTTAAATATCCTCTCTACTTACATTTGGGAGCCCATCAGACAACAGTATAACTTTTGCTTTCAAAAACAAAGATAATTTAAAAACCAGGACAGAAATAGTTTATTATGTTTTCACTTATTGTAGCCCTTTCTCCTGCTCTTTTTCTCTTTCCTGATACTCCCTGTTACCTTCTCTTATTCCTTTTATCTCTGAAGTACTTCCTTTAGCAATTCTATTTAGAGTGGTTCTGCTGATAACAATTTTTTTTTTTTAATGTTCCTTCATCTGAATTTGCTATTATTTCAACTTCCTTTTTACTGGGTGCAGAATTCTGTGTGGAGGTTTCTTTAATTTCAGGATTTAGACACTTTTAATCACTTTTTTGGTCTCCACAATTTTTTTTTAAAGATTTATTTATTTATTTATTTATTTGACACAGAGAGAGAGAGACATCACAAGCAGGCAGAGAGGCAGGCAGAGAGAAAGGGGGCAGCAGGCTCCCCGCTGAGCAGAGAGCCCGATGTGGGGCTCCATCCCAGGACCCTGCAATCATGACCTGAGCTGAAGGCAGAGGCTTTAACCCACTGAGCCACCCAGGTGCCCCTGGTCTCCACAATTTTTTTTAATTATGTTCATTTAGCTAACATATAGTACATCATGAGTTTTTGATGTACTGTTCAATGATTCACCCAGTACTCATCACAACCTGTGCCCTCTTTAATACCCATCACCCAGTTGCCCCATTCTCCTGACTCCCCTCCCTTCTGTAACCCTCAGTTTGTTTCCCAGAGTCCAGAGTCTCTCATGGTTTGTCTTCCTCTCTGATTTATTCCCATTCAGTTTTCCCTTCCTTCTCCTGTGGTTCTCTGCTCGATTCCTTATGTTCCACATATGAGTGAAACAATATGATAATTGTTTTCTCTGCTTGACTTATTTTACTTACCATAATCCCCTCCAGTTCCATCCATGTTGGTACAAATGTTAGGTATTCATACTTTCTGGTGGCTGAGTAATATTCCATTGTGTATGTGATCTACATCTTCTTTATCCATTGATCTATTGACAAGCATCTCAGCTCCTTCCACAGTTTGGCTATTGTGGTAATTGCTGCTATTAACATTGGGTGCATGTGCCCCTTCTTTTCACTATATCTGTATCTTTGGGATAGATACCTAGTAATGCAATTGCTGGGTCACAGGATAGCTAGCTTTATTTTTAATATATTGAGAAACCTCCATACTGTTTTCCAGAGTGGCTATACCAGCTTGCATTCCCACCAACAGTTTAAGAGATTGCCCCTTTCTTCACATCCTTACCAGTACTTGTTGTTTCCTGTCTTGTTAACATTTTTGCCATTCTAACTGGTGTAAGATGGTATCTCATTGTGATTTTGATTTGTATTTCCCTGATGGCTAGTGATGTTGAACATTTTTTCATGTGTCTGTTGGCCATTTGTATGTTTTTTTTGGAGAAGTATCTGTTCATGCCTTCTGCCCATTTTGGTCTCCATAATTCTTGATGAGAAATTTGCAGTCATTTGACTTGTAACCTTATGTGTAAAGTGTTCTTTATCTCTGGCTCTGTTAAGATATTTCTTTATCTTTGTTTTTTAAAATTTTGATTATGATGTGTATGGGAATGGATTTCTTTATTATTTTTCTGTTTGAGGTCTTGCTGAGATTTTTTTAAAAAAATAAAATGTAGTATAGCCATGTACTAGAATACTATTCAACAATACAAAGGAATGAACTAATGATATACTACAACATGCATAAATCTCAGAGCCTCATGCTAAAAGAATGAGGTCTGACACAAGAGATCACATCTTTTATGATTCTACATTTATAAGATGACCAGAAAAGGTAAATTTATAAAGGCAGAAAGTAAAGCTTGGTTACCTGGGGCTGGGGGTTGGGAACATGGGTTTAAATATAAAGGGACATGCAGGATATTATTGGAATGATGAAATGTTCTGAAACTGGGTTATATTTATGGTTGCATCACGGGAAATTTACTAAAAATAATTGATTTGTACACTTGAAGATGGTGAAGCTTACAATATATAAATTTTACTTTAATAAAATTGTTAAACCAAAGGGTTAGGTGTTCTGTCCAGCAAAACCACTCTTCCTGGTTCTAAGATTAAAAGACAACAGGGTTTTCTGGAGCTTTTACTTTTTTTCCTTTGTTTTCTTCTTTTTTTCTCCTCTCTATGTTGGTTGGTGATTTGGGTTGCATATTGCCTTTGCCTCCAAGGTGGGATTTATAGAATGCAAACATAAATCCCAGAGTACACAATATTAGGTCTTACCGAGTACCTACGTTCCTAGCCATTTGCTGCCTTTTCTGTACCTTATTATGACTCAGGTTTTTTTGTTGTAATTTGCAGGAGAGCTAGAGTCCAATGTGCTTAATCTCTCTAGAATCCTACTTTAATTTTTATCCTTCAATTATTTTAATTAATGAATAATAAAGCGTATATCCTGGGTATTATTTCAGACATGTTTTGTATTTTTCATTTACTTGTACATATTTTTCTCTTTTCCCTTTCTACCTTCCTTTGTATGATCATAGTTCCTTCTTTTTAAATTTATAAATTTACTTCATTTTTCTTACAGTTGCTCTTAGCTTAGAACACTTTTATGATTTTCATATTCATTTGCTCTAATTGATTGTCTAAACATTTAAATGTCTATATTTTCTTAAGGAAAAATGCACTTACTCTGCTCGTAATCCTTTTGACTACTTTCAGCCAGCTAAAATACTGTTTGTACTATCCTGTGTGAGCAGTCACTATTTGCATATTTGTTATAATGACTTGCAAATATTTTACCCCAAATTTAATATCCTGACAACCTGTTATGATTAACTTGCCTCTGGGTATTAGAAAAAACATTTACATTGCACACTGGTGTGGGTGAGAGATTGCAGAGTCATATTTTAGCTATTACTGTATTTCAAAAATACTTTTCCAGTAGCTCGCTTTGTTTAAATGCTTTGGCATCATAGCTATTATCTTTAACACATCGTTAAGTGAAAATTTCTTCTAAGGTAATAGAAAAGCCAATGAAGATTGTAGATGAAACTAAAAGGCCTAGAATATCCCATACAATATGAAAAATTATCTTCTTGAGGATGGTGCTCCATTAATGAGGACATGTTCAAGAAAGTATTATAAATCACAGTGGCTGTAATATGCAAGGAACTAGTCTAGAAATTTCTTGCTACTCTAACATATACATGAAGTAATCAAAACAAAGCAAAAAAAAAAGTTGATGTTACAAAAATCTGTATTCTTGAAACAGCCATGAAAAATTTAAGAATTCTGTCTTCACATAGTGAAGCACCAACAACAGAATTACTCATTTAGCTTACAGCTAGGGTAGAGATGACACTAGGTTCTGACCATTGGGTGTAAACAGATGTGATGTATTCAACTCATGAAATGATCTCAATGAGGATGTGTACTCTTCACTTCTTATTCCTCCTCTTACTGGCTGAATGCGTACAATGTGACTGGATAAAGTTGCAGCAGAAATTTCAAGTCATGATCTGGAAATGACAGGTTTAAGTAAACAAGAAATTGCCTGGAAACTTAGTTATCATGCAGTCACCCTATTGAGAGTTTGGAATTCATATTATTAATAGAAATATAGTGGACAGGAATATTTAAAATAAAATATATGTATAATATGCACACAATGTAACAAATTAATGTGTGTATATATACATGTATATATAATATATATGTGTGTGTGTGTGTGTCAGTGAGAAAGGTGTGGCTCCATTTATTTTTGAAAACATATTATTTCATCTCCTATGTTCTGAATAGGAAAATTCAAATGGGGTAATTAAAATTAATAGTCGTTGCTTCAGTCCTCATATATAAACGATGTATTTATTTATCATTAATTTCTCTTACAAAGGGAAATGCCCTCACTCGTCACTACTGTTCACTAGTTTTAGCCTCAACTATAAAAACTTAAACTGCAGATTAATTTAAAAATATATCAAATGGGATACATGTAAAGAAAAATTTGGTAAAGCTTTAGTACATGACATTTAAATTAGGGTAAAGATAAGGGGATACTTTGTCATTGTAATTCAGAAAAATAAAAGAAAAAATGAGTTAAACAAAATAAAATCAAAACCTTAGTTGGATTTTAAGCAAAACATAATAAGCCAGGCAAAAAAGAAAAAACCTATTTCCATCGAAGTATGACTATAAAAGAAACTTATAATGATTGTGGACATAAAATTGAGAAAAAAATTAGCATTTATAAATGAGTAATATGGCAAAAAAAACCCTTTTTTAAAGTTGCTTTAAAAAATAAATAAGCATTTAGATTAGCACATTAAAATTCATTGAATATGAAACAATTTACAATCACAATAAGTAATGTTAGAATTACTTAAAAGAACTAAATTGCTATCATTAAGTAATATATCTGTCTATTTTTTGGAATATGTTTTTTCAGAAATTTAGTATAATTCAGTTTAAAATACTTGTCGTAATGTGTTAAATTTTTGTAATAGAAGATATCTTGTTTCTATGTGTTATATCCATTTATAATAAATATATGCTTTCTGTTAATTAAAATGATATCCTTAATCTTTAAAAAAAGCACATTGAATCAATAATCTTTTAAAGTGAAGTGACATTTATATAAGCATGGAATTTGAACTGATGTATCTGGAGTTTAAATGATTTAAGTAGTTGTTAATTTGGAAGTGGTGTCCAAAATTTACCTATCTGAAAAGGCCAGTTTGGAACCACTAACCCATGAGGCAGACCAGTTGGAAATGTGGTCAAAGGAAAGCATCTTATTTCTTTTTTTTCTTTTTCTTTTCCTTCCTTCCTCTCTCACTCTTTCCCTCCCCCCCCTTCCTTCCTTCCTTCCTTCTTTCTTTTTTGGAGAATACTTGATTTCTAAAGTGTGGTGACAACTCATTGCTCACCTCCTTGGAGGAAATATGAGTCTGTTTTAGCCCAGTTTTCTCATTTTTCTGGAAAATTTCATATCAGTATTTAAATGAAATCACATGTATAAATATCAAGACAGCCAGTTCCAGTTTTATAAAGATGAGTGAGCTATCTAAATAGGCATTGATAATTGACTTCTCTTTTATACAAAAGTCCATGGGACTTTTATACTTTTATACAAAAGTTTTATACAAAAGTCTGAATTTTTTTTAAAAATAGCCCTTCAACCTAAAACCAATATGCCAAAATTCCGATGATATTAGACCATGTACTGTGCTCAGAATGCTATTTTACTTATTTGTTTGATATAAAACAAAAGGATATGGCATAGTTCCTATTGTTTTTGCAAATGAGAAAAAGTATGATAAGAAAAAGTTTCATTTTCAGTAAACACAGGATATATTTAATGAAGATAAAATAAACATTATAGAAAATTTTGAAAATACTGAAGAGTTAATGCAAAAATATAATTGAAAAATACTGAAAAGAAATCTCCCAAATTAACACTCCATAATAACATCATCCATTGACATCTTTTATAGTTTTTATTTTTTTATTTTATTTATTTACTTAAGATTTTATTTATTCATTTGAAAAAGAGAGCTAGTGAGAGAGAACATGAGTAGGGAGGAGAGGGAGAAGCAGGTTCCCTGCTGAGTAGGGAGCCTCCATGGGACTCAATCCCAGGACCCTGGGATCATTACCTGAGTTGAAGGCAAACATTTAACCAATTGAGCCACCCAGGTACCCCTCTTCTATAGTTTTTAAAATTAAATATTTACATGGGTGCATACCATTACGTAATTTTAACTGCAAAATCAGCATGTTTACACTTAACTTAATAGGGTAGGGATGTCAACATACCATAAATATATTTAAAGACTTTAGCTTCATACTTTTCCAACTTTCAAATCTTAAATACAAAAATATCTTATTGTTAAATATGTAATGCTTTTACCATAATTTTTACTTTATCATTTTTTTAAAATTTTTATTAACATATAATGTATTATTTGCCCGAGGGTACATGTCTGTGAATCGTCGGACCTACACATTTCACAGCACTTAACAGCACATACCCTCCCCAATGTCCACAACCCAGCCACCCTATCCCTACCCACCCACACTCTCCCCCCCCTCCACGCGGCCACCCTTAGTTCGTTTCTTGAGTGTAGTAGTCTCTTATGGTTTGTCTCCACCCCATCCCTTCCTGTTTCATTTCTCTTCCCCACCGCCCCAAACTCCCGCCTTGCCTCTCAAATTCTTCATATCAGAGAGATCATGTGATACTTGTCTTTCTCTGACTGACTTATTTCGCTTAGCATAATACCCTCCAGTTCCATCCACGTCGTTGCAAATGGCCAGATTTCGTTTCTCTTGATGGCTGCATAGTATTCCATTGTATATATATACCACATCTTCTTTATCCATTC
>JAQQSY010001108.1:0-14625 GCA_028646535.1 Procyon lotor | reverse complement strand
CAGAGAAATTAAATTAGTTTAGCCAAATCTTTCGGTTCATACATACATGATCTTATGCCCGGAGAAGCCCAACAGTGATGTGAGGCTGCTCCATTTACATTTTCTCCTGTTTCTTTTTTCTTTTCCTTCTTTCCTTCCTTCCCTAAGATTGTATTTATTTACTTGAGAGAGAGAGAGAGAGACAGAGAGGGAGGGAGCCTGCCCTGGGGCTCAATCCCAGGACCCTGGGATCATGACCTGAGCTGAAGGCAGATGCTTAACTGACTGAGCTACCCAGGAGCCCCATCTTCTCCTGTTTCTTGAAAAGCTTTCACTCAAGAAGATCCCTCCTTCTTAAAGTGGCACCCTGGTCCATTCCACTTTCTTGGGACCCCAGTCTCATCTAACTACCCAACTTTATTCAAGAGGTCAATATAAACGTATAGTAAATGAATGAATGAGTAAAATTTTATATAAATATAATAAAGACATGTATATAAATTGCATATTTTATTTTATTTTATTTTATTTTTAAAGATTTTATTTATTTGACAGAGAGAAACACAGTGAGAGAGGGAACACAAGCAGAGGGACTGGTAGCGGGAGAAGCAGGCTTCCTGCTGAGCAGAGAACCCGATGCGGGGCTCGATCCCAGGCCCCTGGGATCTGACCTGGGCCGAAGGCAGATGCTTAATGACTGAGCCACCCAGGCGCCCTATAAATTGCATATTTTATATGCAATTATATTTAATCTAATATATTTAATTTTATTTATTTTAATTTAATATAGTCTATATTTATATATTATATTTAATATAATTTAATATAAATTGCAATATTTTGAATATCAAGTCCTATTGCCCCTTTGTTTTACCTTGCTTACCCTGATTTTTTATTAACCTTCACTCGTTATTAGTCATTTCCATTTTTCAGAGAGGCAAGATGGTGTGGTAGGAAGTCCGGGGTTAGTTAGAGCCAGACTAGGTTCCCACACCCCTTGGCAACCTCATGGGGTCAGTGTGAGGATAAGACGATGTCCTCAAGAGTCTCTAGTGCACACTTAGCATTCAATAAATGTTCATGATTTCCTTACAATCTCTTCGTTCTATCAATCCCCAACAGCTTATTTTATCGGTTTTGGAAGTTTAGATTATTGTCTATCCAGCAAACAGGGCTTCCTAATCCTCTATGATTCACGGATTCCTTTGAAAAATAGATAAAAGCTGAGAATCTCGCTGGCTGAAAAATATGCATCCATATATAATTGTGCTGACGGTGGCAGGGGGTTCAAGGCCCCGACAGTCGCACCAAGGACACCTGCTTTTAGCTCCCATGTGGCAATGATGCTGCTGGGTACCCTCTTCACTTGGAAGCCCTCTTCACCTGAAGCCCTCACTGCTGGGCCTGTGCTGGATGCCAGCCCTCCCCAAAGGATGTGCTGGCCTTCTCATTGTAGTTTTCTACCTCTCTGTCAATTACAACCCCACTGGAGTGTGCGCTGCCTTGCAATTGGAATTCATTAGTGCTTCCTGCCCCGGGCTGTGGTTGAAAAGATGTGTCTGGCAGGGAAGATACCCGGCTGCAGGATTCTTTCTGGAAGGTCAAAATCTACTACTGCACTGAATTTAGACAGTCAATCATATTCACGGCTTCTGTGCCTTCCATATGAAATTCTAGAATTTAACGATCTGTAGGGTTGATGGTTCCCGAAGTCAGCAAAACATGGAAGAAAATATTGTTTAAACTCTATCACTGCCCGGGGTGCCTGGGTGGCTCAGTTGGTTGAGTAACTGCCTTCAGCTCAGGTCATGATCCTGGAGTCCCGGATCAAGTCCCCCATGGGGCTCCCTGCTCAGCAGGAGGTATGCTTCTCCCTCCGACCTTCTCTTCTCTCATGCTTGCTCTCTCCCAAATAAACAAATAAACAAATAAATAAAATCTTTCTAAAAAAATAAACTCTATCACTGCCGGGTCAAAGTCCAGCCGAGGAGGCACGAGTACCCTACGTTTGTTAGGAGAGGAGCATTTTGAAACAAAGGGCAGTGATGGGTCCCAGACTATCTAATCAATTAAATAATAACACTGATGGCAGGGTTCCGACACTAGATCCTACCTTGGACACATGGCTGGGCAACTAATTTATACAGTAAAACATCAGAATTCCAAAATGAGTATGACAAATTTGAGAAAAAATTGGGGGAAAAAATCCCATTAAATTAAATTTTACAGTAAAAGTACTGAGTCAAACACTACACGAGGCAGAATTAGGTACCCAGACGTAAGATGAAGAGCAGCTATTGATATACAAGTGCTGTTGGTCTCAAGCAGTAGGTCAGCAAGCAGTGTTGCTTCCAGAAGATTTAGAAAAATGAGCTGAGCAATCCTCTTGTTCCACCTAATGCAATATTATCTGGCCCCCAAAGAAAGAGAAATAAGAATAAATGCAGAAAGGCCTACAGGGAGCAATGAAAATGAAGAGAAGATTCAAAATCACTTCTGTTAGAAGAAGTCCCCCAATAGTAGGTACGAAGCGTGGAATGAGGTATTCCAGGGCCCAGGAGTGTGGTCTTTTAGTTAGCTAAAATTTTTTTCAAGGAGAGTGGAGATTTTCCAGGCTGTTGGGACAGTAAGAAAGGACTGCCCTAACCAGCAGAGAAAGTGTCAATCTCTAACTGAAGCCAGTGCAAAAAAACAAGTGAAAGTCATCCATGTATGGGAAAAGCCTGCAATGCAAGAGCTTCTAGCAAAGCCTGGGTTCTGAATGTCTTTTGGTTGCTCTTTGATACACATGCACATAGGAGAAGCTAGAGAATGGACGGAAGAATGCATCAAAGAAATTTCCATGCAATTTATCACCTGGGAGTAATGTAGACTAAAAAAGTAGGTTATTAAGATGCACATAAGAAATGGGATTAAATAAAGAACTGTAACAAGTGTGGGATCTACTATGTAACAGACAGTTGTTACTGTATCGAACTCTGATAAACACTAAAACTGGGAAACTACCTTGTAGGAAGCAAAAAATAATAATTATTCTTCCTCATATAATGTCACTTGCTTTCAAGATAAGAAATGGGTTTCCTTAAAACACACCAGATACTCCTTCAGAAACATCACTCTAAAACAATGGGGAAAAAAATCCCCTGGTCTACGATAACAGGTACAAAAAAATAGCCTGGACGGGGACAGAAAAACAAGAGCATTTCTACCAGCATCCTCTGCAAGCTCAATGTTTACTCAAGGAGAAATGTCTTTTTTATTGAAAAGGTGCAATTATCATCATGTAACACAAATCACAAAATCCCGATTTTTCTACCTTATCAGCTTTATAAAATCATGTTCCCAAAGGATACCATTGATTAGTTGCACATGTTCTCTCTGTGACATCCCAAATACTTAATTGTCAGCTCTCTTTTCTTCTTCAGTAAGTAAAATGCAGTCACAAAATTACAGAGGGACCTGTTCTGCCTTAACCTTCGCTAGATGCCATCATGCAGTGGAAAACACTGGTAAAATATCACAGGATAACGCCGTCCGACAACGGAGACATATAAACACTGTAATGATTTCCCACGAGTTTCCATTTTAGAAAATTGTCACTAAGGCGAGCATAAATGGTGACACATCTCCACCGAGGACACGGTGAGATCGAACGCTGGCATTCTAGTTAGGTCTAAACCTACCCAGCAGCCAATTATAACAGGAACGGAACATCTTGTTGAAAACTTGGACAAGACCACTTTGCTAACCTTCCCAGACTGCTGCACAAAGCTGCATTGTTTTCACCAATTTGATCCTTTTATTCTCTCCTTAAAACGGTAGAGAAGAAACACACACACACACACACACACTTCCACCCCATCATCTATCAAGGTTGGTTTCAAACTGCAGGGAACCTCTCTGTCACAATGGCCAGGACACTGAACCAACTCAGGAGGTTTTCAGAAGTCTTTAAAAGCCCTGTTCCTTTTCCACCTAGTTGGGTCTGAAATGCCTGATCGCAGGGGTGACAAAGTTCACGACGGTTTTTTCTCTGCCCACCAGGAAAGATGCTTCATACATAGCATACCTGCTTCAGAGGTGCGGCAAAGAACAGAGAGGGAGAAAATCAATGCCTACACCGTACGTGTACGGCAGTGTCCCAGTCCTCGGGGACCAGAGCCTCCCGGTGCACAGAGCCTTTGCAGCCTGCAGGCTTCTGCTCACCCACGCCCCAGCCCTTGCTCACAATTTCACAAAACGAGCTGCAGTAAGGTTATCAAAGGAACACTTTTCAAAAGTCAGAGGACCACCTAAAAAGTCCCAATCAGAGGTGTATCTGAAGAACGCTCCATACCAGCCCGTCCTTCCGTTTGTGGATGACACCATTGTCAAGACGCACCTATCTCTGTGGCTGGAAAAAAATCGCACCATCCAAAGAATTCAAGTGCTGTGATTTCACAGGGCTTTATGGACTCTCTTGCAAGGAATCCGAGGACCTTCACTGAAAGCTGAATGCTGACAAGGACCTATTTAAATTGGTTAAAAAAAAAAAAAAAGGGTCTGTGCAAAGAAATACTGTATTATGCCTTAAGAGAGATTTGAAAGAAGAAATACCGTTTCCGATAACACAGCTAAAAAGACAAAACTAATTGTGGAACAAGAGAAACTGAAACATCAACCATCTTTTGAGTTATTTTAGTATCAAAATTTATGTTCTGTGCATTTCTGGAATATTTACCTACACCTACTATGACGTGACTGTTGGGCCAGACAAACTTAGCTCTGCCCGCCCGGGACACACAGTCCTGTGAGGAAAACGAAGGGTGTTTTAATAATCCCAGTCATGAGTGTGGGAATTACAAACAGAAGCCAGGACTTTGCAGGGACGTAGCTAGCTGCTGCGTTTAAACGTGGGTAACGAAGAAGCCCCTTATGAGTCCCTGCGGTGAAGGAATGCTTCCCTGGCAAGGTGATCCCGGAACTGGAGGAAGAATGAGCTGATGGGGGAGGGAATGGCGTAGCTCAGACGTAAAGCACAGGAGGCTGAACGGTGGTATCAAAAATCCTGTGGCCAGTGTGGCTGTGCCTGAGAAGGCAAAGAGGCTGGGCTGGAGAGGCTGGGCGGGGCTCCTGGGTCAGGTCTAGGATTTGGCTCTTTGCCCTCCTCGGATTTAGGGGCAGCGAGCGGTGTCAGCGAGGGGTGTCAGCGGTACATGGGGGGTGGAGGAGTCTAGGTATGCAGGGCAGGATCTGAATGTAAGTTATCGCTGAAACAGCGATGGTGCCCCGCCCACCCAGGGATGGAGGATAAAATCCACTCTCCTGGCCGCGACTAAAGCACTTCTTAGTCGAGCCATAGAGTTAACGTCAACGACATACATTTTCATTTCTCCTGGTTCTTTTCCACGTCTGCCTGGCCTGTTTTCGTGTGACGCTTGCTCTGTCCTCATGCCTTCCCTATGTCACCCATTTTTATTTTTAGTTTTCATCAAATTGCCCTTTCCTTGAAATTCTTGGGGTTTCATCCTGCTGTTAAGTGTCCACTGACTCTCGCTCAACAGCTGTTTATTCTCTTCTATGTTCTGTAGTTTTGGTTCTCAGCAGCGCTTTATCTATGGGACTGGCCAGCCCAGGTTCAAGGTATATCCCTTCTGAGTGGTTCTGTTTCTGCTCCTAGGAAACAGATCCCCAACGGGGATCCCCGGGACACACTCAGAAGTGAGCAATGATGATGCTAACTTTTTAAAATGGAAGTTACGAGCCCCTGCAGATACTGAAAATATAAACCTTAAACTCTCATAAAACATGATTGGGAGGCACGAGGAAAACTTCCACGCATGCTCAGCATATTTTTCCTAGGCCAGCGGCCTCTAAAGTAGGTTAGAGGCATGTGGGAAATCAAGGAAGATCACCAGCTACGATTCAGGAAAACAGGTATCAGAATTTCTATTTCTTTTCCATTAAAAAATAAAGAAATCCATCCTTTCTAATTTTTGACATATGGATTCATAAAGTAGCACAGGTATATACGTTATTATTAAATGTACATATACTGGAGCATTATGCTCAAATATTTTTCTGATAAGGATTCTGGGCCAGGGGACCCTGCCCCCAACTATAGCACAGTAGAGCTTGTAAGAGAGGGTGAGAAACTATCTATTCACACAGCACTTCTGAAATAGTCTACTGAGCTTATCTTTCCCCGTGGGTGTGGCTTCATTACTGGAAATGCTCTTCCCACGTCTTTTCAACCGGCCAACCCCTACCTGGCCCTCAAGTTTCAGCTCCAGCATCACCTCCCTTAGGAAACTATCCCTGACCCCTCAGGATGGGCTAAGTTATCTTTGGGGGGGGGGGGGGAAAGAATCATTTCATGCGCTGTGATGATTAATAGTGAACTGAGTGATGTTAACTTTCAAGAATTTTAACCTACCAAAGAGGGAAATTTCCAAGGTGGTTTAAAACTACAATAATATTTATTTAATGCCTACTCTGCGCCAAGTTCCTTATCTTGGGTGATTTTCACAATACTGTGAGATGCTATCATTGTCCAAATTCTATCGATGGAGGGCGCCTGGGTGGCTCAGTGGGTTAAAGCTTCTGCCTTCCGTTCCGGTCATGATCTCAGGGTCCTGGAATTGGGCCCCGCATCAGGCTCTCTGCTCAGCAGGGAGCCTCCTTCCCGCCCCCCCCCACTTGCCTCTCTGCCCTACTTGTGATCTCTCTCTCTCTGTCAAATAAATAAGTAAAAAATCTTCAAATTCTATCGATGGAAAAATCGGGGGCTCACAAAGGCTAAACACTTGTGCAAATTTTCTCAGAGGGCAGAAGGGCAGTCGAGATCCGCTCTCAGGGCCAAAACTACTGTTCAACTGATGGCGCCATTCATTCATTCATTCATTCATTCATTCATTCATTCATTCATTCTATAAATATTTACTGACACTGTAGGCACAACAGAACTGTGCTGTTTTTTTCCTAGTGAATTATTTTTTTTCCTTAGTGGGTTCAACTAGAATCCTCATTTTTCCCGATATATATTTTCCCACTGTATTTATACAATTTATCCCATAGATAAACTTAAAGGAGCCAAGGAAATCGAGTCCCTTTAAAATATATTCCTGATTTTCCTTGGATTTTATATGTATCCTAACATCTCAACTAAGTCTTACAAGTATATAAAAACTCCCAGAAGAAAGGCAATAAATTCCATCAATATCTTCCCTATATTTAAACAACAACAACAAAACCTGAAAACACAAAAGCATAATTCAAAAGGATCTAGCCTCATCACACTTCCAAACCTATCTGACAATCTCTGACCAACTCCATTCTTTTTTTGACTGTTGAAATACTTTAAAGCCACATTTTCTGTACATCTGATCCAATAACCTAGTTATACATTGAATAAAAATGTGACTCAATGACAGATTACAGATAAACAGATAACACCAGCATTTTACCAGGCATTTCCCTGATGATCCAATAAAAACAAAACAAATTCTAAAAGCCATTATACACCGAACTTCTTACCTCTAAGGCCAAAGTTAAGACCACAGAAGTTATGAACACATTTGAATAAAACAGTGTGTTACAAAGCAAACCAAAACTGATTTAGGAATTCCAGTAATGAGGGCATGGTGGGGGGAGGCGGTGGGACAACACTCATTTAAATACAAATCAGAGGATATGCCTACGGAAAGGTGATCTTCCTACTTTAAGGAAGAAAGCGTAATCACAATGGGGCTTGTAAGCTGTTGTTGGCTGGACACTGCCTCAGGAGACTGGTTTTTAATGAAAGACTTACCATTAGCATAGCCTCTGCATGTTGATGAATTGATGTTTTTAAAGTGTTTAAGGAGCCTGAAAACAAATCTGCTCTCTCGGTCCCTTCCGTGTTCCTCCCACCACCTAGTTTAGCCTTCTGATTTAGTCAGCATTCTCCTTCGTCACGTACTGCACACTCCGAGCCGCTCCAGCACTTGGGGTGGGGGGTCTCACGTGGTGGCGTCAGATGCAGGAGGGATTTCTAGGCTCCCACGTTCCTATGGCACAGCAGTTCAGACACAGGGTACCGGGCAAATATCTTTCTTTTGGTTTCTGTGTCGACACGAAGACTCCTGATCCCATTTTATATTTGTCAGATAGTACACTGCCTTGAACCTGCTGCCTAAATGCTACACTTACTGTGTTACACTGAGTGTTGTACGGGAATTTCAGACCCAGGGATGAGCAGAGCGCGTGGAGTGTGGGGTGGAGCGGGAAGCCTGCGTGGAATCAGCGAGAGCAGAGACCGCTCCAGGGTGCAGGAGCTCCGAGGTCTGACCTTAAAAACACATCTAGGCAGCAAATACTAAAGAAAGGGGGAAAGAGGCCCTTGACCTCTTGGCTGCAACAACAAAGAAATGCAGTCAATAAAACTGTCCACCTACAACACGCTGGTGGGTAAAGAGTAGCCCAGCGGAACCACACGGACCGAGGAGGTCGGAATACGATGGCAAGAGGAGGAGAAAGTAGGCCTCCGTGGGCACGGCTGTTTATCATTCACAGGACGTCCAAGTAAGACCCAGGTCTCTGAGTCCATGGAAGGAGCTTCTCTATTCTAGCCCTGCTCCCAAATCTGACATGGACAGAAATGTTCCCCTACCTTGGGACTAAATCACAGATGTTTATCCAGGGACTCACACTTCACAAGGAACATGGACCCCTTCCTGGAGATTTTCACATTACAGCAGGTGTTTTCCAATAAACTCCCAGGAATCCCCAGGAAGCAGGGATAGAACGATTTCATGGAAAGCTCCTCTACACTGAGGCGGAAACACGAAACCTCTGCTCAGTCTTCTGTCCCTGGAGGCCACGCTCCAGACTGCCAGTTGCTACCCAAAATCCATTCTTCCCTTCTTCCTTATTAATGCAATGTCAGTTTTGTGGGGGGTGGGATGGGGGGTGACAATCAGCCAAGGTTAAAAAAGCAAACAATAACAAAAAATCATCACAAAACCCCTGCCCCCAACATTTTCCAAAGTCCTCTGTCACGAGACAAAGACTGAGCCACGAAGATGTCAGTGGAAGTCGCTGGTTGGGAAAAAGATCCCAAAAAGCTGCCCCAAAGCGAAAGGTCAGGCTCTGCTGGCTCTCCCTCGGTTTTCTGATCATCTCTCCACTCACTTCCTCCCTCTTCTTGCCTGAAACATAGCAGGCTCTCTGAGCTCAGCTGCCCTCCGATTATCATGAGGTAAGAGATGCAGCCCCTGATAATCTCGAGCCACCGAACCCAAACCCACAATTGTCTACCATGGGTAGTGCTTGAGAAATAATATGCTTGAGAAAGATAAACCCCATTTTTAGTTTGGCCCTTTTATTTGGCCTGATAGCCGTGGTAGAATACACGCCCTTACTGATACAAACCGCTTGCTTCTACAGATCATAAAGTCCTATTTTTGGCCCAGAGAACAGAGTCCTGGGTAGAATACCTTAAAGGGGAGAGAGGAGAAAAGAAAAAAAACCCCAACTCTGCTGTTCTACCTTTAATTTATTACTTCAATACGGGGTAGAAAAGAAAGGAAAGAAGAGAGGGAGGAGAAACAGCCAAGTGACCCCGATATTCTATTTTTAACTTACGACTTTAGAGGAGTCCATACCATAAAGAATAGCCTATGAAAAATGAAAAAGCAATTAGGCTCACACATACGTTGTACAATCTATAAAATGCAAGAAATGGACCGATATGTGAAAAACTCGTCTGCCTACCGCAGCAGGTGCCAAGAACACATAAATGGGACAGGGAAGAAATCAAGCATACAGCTAATGAGATGAAACTAAACCAAGAAAAATGTAACCTGATTATCCAGAAAAATATCCTACCAAATTGGTTCTATTAAACAAATCATAGGCACCATCCCTGTGGAAATGGAAAGTGTTTCATTAAACTTATTTTACAAAGGACTGTCCAAATCACTATAGAATGAGCCACAGGGAATAATTTAGCATCCGCTGGTGGAAGAAAATACAATTCTACTTAAACAGGTCCTTTTAATCACAAATTTTATGATCTTTTAACAGCTTTCTATTAAGAGCAATTAAAGGAAGATAGTAATGGTTTACACTAAGAATCTAGCAGGTTAAAATGACCACATACGTCTTCAAGCAGTTTATAGTTTCCAGATCTTAGCTAAGTTTGAGGGAAGAAGAAGCCGAAAGTTATTTCTCTGGTGTCCACAGATAACACTTTTGCATTCGTTCCTTCTCGCTGCCCGTGGCTTGTCCCTGACACAGAGGCTCCTGAGGAGACAGGCATCAGTGGGGTGGGTGGAGGTGCAGGGGGAGAAACACAACGCAGGGTGGGGGGTGACAAATATAGCAGAGGGACCAGTGGAGACGACCTAAGGTACCTCCTCAGTCCTGTGCACTAAGCACACTGGCCAACTAGACCAACCATCCCAGCTGTGGGCTACTTCACAGCCCTCACTCTCAGACTGTCTCAAAGGGGCCCTGGAAAAGGAGCCAGGGAGGTACGTGGGAGCAGAGGACGGGCAAGCTCCCACTTCTCTGCAGAAAAAATCTCTTGGGTGTGTTTCCCCAAGGTTCAGCTAGGTGTGATCACCTGGGGACAGCCGATCATTGAGGGAAAACTACAGCCATTATTTACCAGTTGCTACCGAGAAGTGAGAGCGAGGTAGCTTCAGTTTACAAGGACTGTATGCACTTCTAAACATGTATCTACCTAAATTGTTTAAAATTCGTATTAGGCAAGTTTCTTGGGTTCTCTGTGCTTCAAGAGGGTCAATAATATCTCAGCACAGGCAGCAACCTCTTGGACCTCAGGTGCAGCAACTTCTTCCTAGAAACATCTCCAAAGGCAAGGGAAGCAAGGGCAAAAATGAACTATTGGGACTTCATCGAGATCAAAAGCTTTTGCACAGCAAAGGAAACAGTCAACAAAACCAAAAGATAACCGACAGAATGGGAGAACATATTTGCAAATGACAAATCAGATAAAAGGCTAACATCCAAAATCCATAAAGAACTTCTGAAACTCAAGACCCAAAGAACAAATAATCTAATCCAGAAGTGGGCAGAAGACATGAACAGACATTTCTGCAAAGGGGACATCCAAATGGCCAACAGACACATGAAAAAGTGCTCAACATCACTCGGCATCAGGGAAATACAAATCAAAACCACAGTGAGATACCACCTCACACCAGTCAGAATGGCTAAAATTAACCAGTTGGGAAATGACAGATGTTGATGAGGATGTGGAGAAAGGGGAGCGAACCCTCTCTCCTACACTGTTGGTGGGAATGCAAGCTGGTGCAGCCACTATGGAAAACAGTATGGAGATTCCTCAAGAGGTTGAAAATCAAGCTACCATAAGATCCAGCAATTGCACTACTGGATATTTACCCCAAAGATACAAATGTAGTGATCGGAAGGGACACATGCACCCGAATATTTATAGCAGCAATGTCCACAACAGCCAAACTATGGAAACCTAGACGTCCATTGAAAGATAAATGGATAAAGAAGATGTGGGGTGTGTGTGTGTGTGTGTACATACATACATACTATGGAATACTATGCAGCCATCAAAAAGCCCAAAATCTTGCCATTTGCAGTGACATGGATGGAACTAGAGGGTATTACGCTAAGCAAAATAAGTCAATCAGAAAAAGACAATTATCATATTTTCTCACTGATATAAGGAATTTGAGAAACAAGACAGAGGATCACAGGGGAAGGGAGGGAAAAATGAAACAAGATGAAACCAGAGAGGGAGAGAAATCACAAGAGACTCTTAATCTCAGGAAACAAACTGAGGGTTGCTGGGGGGGTGGGTAGGAGGGATACGGTGGCTGGGGGATGGACATTGGGGAGGGTATGTGCTATGGTGAGAGCTGTGAATTGTGTAAGACTGAAGAATCACAGACCTGTACCCTTGAAACAAATAATACATTATATGTCAGTAAAAAAAAAAAAAAAAAAAAAAAAGGTTTGGAAACTAAAAAAAAATATATCTGTCTCAGACCTTGTAGTCATGATGAAATAAGACTCATGCCCATAAAGAAATTGCTGCAGTACCTGATATACCATAAGGACCTAATAAAAATTAGTATTTAATATTATTCTCCTTAGTAATAGTAGGAGTATAAGAAATATATATTCTGACTGTGATATAATGATTTATAAGAAATATAGACTTAACATATACATTATATATATAATATATATTCATCTCATACTTCTACTTCAGAAGACCAAATACATATTTCTTAGATATATTTGGTCTTTATCCACAGTTCCTAAAAATGCTTCAGAGCCATAAAGTTGAAATGGGTGTCTTGTTATTATTGAAGGTGAATTTTGTATCCACCCAAGGTCAGGGGCTAGTTGCGGGAAGACCAACCTTATGATCAGAGGGTTAGGACTTTCAGTCCTACCCCCCCAACCTCCAGGGAGGGAAGAGAGGCTGGAGGTTGAATCAGCCAATGGCCAATGACTTAGTCAATGTGTTGTAGTATAAAAGTCAATGACTATGTAATGCAGTATAATTAGTCAATGACTATGTAATGAAGCCCCCATAAAAACCCAAGAGGACAGCTTTTCAGTCCTTTTGGGAGAGCTTCCACACTTGGGGAGCCAGAACACTTCCACATGTCACCGAGGTGGGCCCCAAGCTTCAAGAGGACAGTATCTTCTTTCAGATCTCGCCCTATATATCTCTTCACCTGACTATTGATAGCCTTTATCATATCCTTTAATAAGCTAGGCAATGTAAGTAAGTGTTTCCCTGAGTTCTCTGAGCCACTCTAGGAAATCAACTGAACCTCAGGAGGAGGTCACTGGAACCTCCAATCTGTAGCCAATAGCACAAGTAAGAGCCTGAGGCTTTAACTGAAGTTTCAGGTATGGGGTGGGGAGCAGTCTTGTAGGACAGAATCCTTACCCTGTGGGATCTGATGGTATCCCTGTGGAGGCAGTGTCAGAACTGAGTTGAACTGTAGGACACCCTGCTGATATCTGAGAGTTCCTCGGTATTGGGTGTGTCAAGAACCCCGGAGCCCATGTTGGAACTGGACCTGGGAACTCTAAGAGACCCTTACAGAAGCTAAATAATGGAAATCGTGCATTTAAAGAAAGAAACATTTTCTTACATCGTTTTACTTGTGTTATTATTTTTAAAAGCTTGTCCTTTGTATGTAATCCAACTATGTTGTAACTTCTTGGCCTCTTAGTGCATGCACGCACACGGGCCAAGTATTTGTTCTAAGGACTTTCTATGATTTTTTTTTTTTAAAAACCTTTTTTTAAAGGTCTATTTATTTATTTATTTATTTATTTGACAGAGAGAGAGAGAGATCACAGGGAGGCAGAGAGGCAGGCAGAGAGAGGGGGAAGCAGGCTCCCCACTGAGCAGAGAGCTCGATGTGGGACTCGATCCCAGGACCCCGAGATCATGACCTGAGCCGAAGGCAGAGGCTTTAACCCACTGAGCCACCCAGGCGCCCCCTTTCTACGATTTCTATGCAGAACTCATTTAGTCAGATCTTCAAAGCATTATCTCTATGGGTCAGGAAGCTCCCACACAACCTCGAGCTACTACACAGAGCCCTTCCTCGCAATGGCGTCGCCCCTCTACTAGGCGTGAGACCTCTAATGCATGGATCAGGGACCTTCTCACTTCCATCTCCCCTCTCTGACTTTTCTGCCCTCCTTGTCCAGCTTAGGATTCCATGATCTGCCATCACAGTCAGTTCCCTAAAACACCTCCAGCCCCAGTCACCCCCTCCTTCTGCTGTACTCAGGACACCACCGTTGTGGCTGAATGCTAGCATCTCCTACCCATGACCTCAACCCGGGTGCCAAACACTGCAAGAAAACCACACAAGGCCAGCAAGCTGTTTTCACCTTAAATTCAAGCTCTCGCCCACAGAATTTGGTCTTGTGGCCTTTCTCTAGAACAGTGGTTCCCAAATTTCGGCCAGCAGCAAAATCCCCTCAAAGGCTTGTTAAAACACGGATGGCTGGGTCGCCCTTCTAGACCCTCTGATCCAGCAGGTTTGCCGGGGAGCACTCAGAATTCACATTTTAACAAAGCTTCCACATTCCCAGCTGATGACAACGCTGCCAGCCAGAAACGGGACTCTGAGGACCACTGGTGCAGAGGGACCACCTGTACTCATCTCACCCCTTTTCCTCTCTGTGGGTCTCCCTGAGCCCTTCCTCCACCCTCCCTCTCAGCTGGTAACCACTCTTCACGCAGGCTTTGATGGGAATTCAGAAGCCAGCAGAGTTGATGTGTCTTATCTTCACCCCACCTAGTCGACCTGCATTTCTCTTCCATCAAATTCTTTCTTCCTCTTCAATCAGAGGTCAATTCCTCTCCTTATGCTCTGGCTCTCAACCCACGTCTCGATTTTCTCGAGCATTTGCTTCTTTAGTTAAAGCCCTTCTCTCCTCTGCATATTCAGGATCTAATTCCTTCCATCCATCCATCCATCCATCCATCCACCCACCCACCCACCCATCCATCCTTCTATCGTGTCTGCTGAATCATTACTAGCTGCATATAAACATATTCTACTACCTCATTTTATTTTTTTTTCTTTCTTAAAGATTTTATTTATTTGACAGAGAGAAACACAGCGAGAGAGGGAACACAAG